>JACDOX010000158.1:434205-464012 GCA_014549065.1 Cardinalis cardinalis | reverse complement strand
AAAAGAAAAGAAAAGAAAAGAAAAGAAAAGAAAAGAAAAGAAAAGAAAAGAAAAGAAAAGAAAAGAAAAGAAAAGAAAAGAAAAGAAAAGAAAAGGAGACCCCAACAACTAAAGAGTAATGTTTAGGCTACAAAGTCAGAAAACGTTATTCAATGGTTACCAGTGTAACACTTCTCCTGGTATATCCATACTACATGCAACATAGCTAAGAAATTTTCAGCAGGTAACTGAAAGCTGTTTAGTTTTACACAAATTCATGTTTTCTAATTGAAGTTCTTTCATAGCATTTGGTCCAAAAATGCAACACCCTTTTTAAGCTAATCAAAACCAAATTTGTGGAGCAAATTAAATGTTTTGCAGTATTATGTTGAAATATGGATTACAGTTGCATTGTTTTAAAGTAAGAGAAATATTTTTTATCTCTCATATTTGTCAAAAAACCAGAATTTGATGGGATTCTTTTAGACTTCTGCATCATTAACCAGCTTTAGCTTTAATTACAAGTCCTTTAAATATCAAATAACAAGGAAGCTGATGGCAGTGGAAGAATTATATATATAATCCTTGGCCTACATATGTATTTTTGATCATTTTTATGTATAAGCATAGTATAGTTGTAATCAGCTACATCTGAATCCCAGAGTGGCTTATTCATGTATTAAGGTATAATTAAACAAGAAGCTCCACAAAAGAGGGATTATTTGTGTGATCAAGTTAAGTCTATGCATAGCTAAATAAACTGTTAGATAGTGCCACAGGCAGTTGCTGTCTCAGTAGTTCATGGGTTTTTTTCCAGCAGAAGAAAAGAGTCACTGTAACACTCCTTTTTATAGACAGATTTAAAATAAAATCAGTTAATTATTTATAGGAAGCTGCAGCATAAACTTAATTGGATTACTTTAAAATATTCTATTTGACAATATCCCTTGAACAGGACGATCTTATGATCTTCTGTGAATATAGAATAATATCTGAGCTAGACTGATCTTTAGGGAGGCTGTGTATATCCTGTCCAATACCACTTACACTACCAATGTGCCAAGTAAGAAGAATGACTATGAATGACAAGTCCACCGCAAGGAAATCCAAGGAAATCTGCCTCAGTAAAAGCCAGAACAGCTTCAGATTCTTGCAGCTGTTTAAGCAAGTTTAGTTTAAGTTTAGTTTAAGCAGTGCATCCTGTCACCTAAATAAAAATTTAACTACAGTTTTGCTCCACCTTCCTTTATCTAAATTGTCAATATAGTAAAATAATTGTAATCTAATATATACCTCCTGGCTTGGCTGGTTTCGGACAACTTAGTGACATCAGTTGTGTTTGGTCATCTTGAAAATTAAAATTGTAGAAGAATAGTCTGTGTAAGCAATTCAGCCTTCAGCTGGGAAAAAAAAAAAGAATTTCTTCTCTGAGTTTGTGCTTAATATGCACGTTTATAGTCTGAATTGGGGTAGGTGGAGAGTTGCTGCCATCTGCTGGAAGGATTTCTTTCCTGACTTTAAATAAAATTGGAGGGTTTTTTAAGAATAATCTAATGAAAAATTAAAGCTATCACCACTGATGAAATTTAGGTGCTTAACACCTGTGTAGCCATCTAAATGATCATTATTCTAATGGTATTAAGAGTATAAAATTATGAAAATGTGGACCTAAATCTTGCAATTCAAGATCTGAGTGGAGTACTTTTTAATTAAGCCATATTCATAAATATGAACTAGAGAGCATAGATCCTTTCAAAATAGGGACAATAGAAGATGCAAAAATAATAGGAAATTAAAATCAAAGAGGCTTTTGCAGACAATCATTTGTCTAATTTTATAATGTAAATATCAGTGCTACTGTTTTATTCATTATGATATGTAAAAATGCTGGTCTAAAATACTGATGCTATGGATAGGTAGCAGGAACCTCACAGTGAATACCCAGATTTCTCTAAGAGTTGGCAGGTTCAGAAAACAAAAAACAAATATATGAAAACAAAATAAAAACACACCAGTTTTGTCCACCTGCCAAGAGGCTACACTTTAGGTCCCAACACACACAGAGTAGTTAGCACTGCAGAGAAGTTTGATGCTGAATGTTAGAATAAGCAGGACTAGGTACCTTACAGGGCCCTGGGCATTTTTTAAGAGCTTTTCTGTCTTCATTCTCAGTTCTGTTTCATCTATGTATAATCCCGAATTCAGTCAACACTCGGTATTTCTTCCCAGCTAAATGCCTGGTGAGGATTTCAAGACAGCCAAGTTAGATGTCGAATGATTTAGACAGATTTGTGATTTAGACGTGAGTACACAGCCTCACAGATTTGCAAGTTTTAGCCAAAATACATGTAGGCATTCATATCCCTAAAAAAAAAAAAAAAAAAAAAAATTCCTGTGTGATCTCTTTGAGGCTGGGAAGAAATTGCACGGTAAGATGGAATGGAAATGAGACCTAGAATGAGGAAATCAAGCCAGCTGAACCACTTAGAATAATATAAATACATAGTGGGGGAGTATGGTGAGAGGAATTATGATTACGTAGTGAAATGATAGATTGATATCAGGCTATCATGCCTGAAGTATTTGCTGTCCCAAGAAAATTTGTACGAAATTATATTGTAATTTAAACTTCATGGTAAATAATTTATTTCCTGCTAGTCTGAGGTTTACATTTCACATCTTTTACAGCTCATTACTGTTACTAAGTTACAAATACCAGCTGTTAAATTCAGCCCACTGGATTTCAATCTAAGGATTTTTTACAGTGCCCTACTCTTAACTTGTCTTTAGGTCCAGTATTCATTACCTTGATACTGAGAGCTTAAATGTGGCCAACAGATGAAATGTACTGGAAGATAATTTTTAAAACGTACTCACAGAGGCACATCTCCACCCATTTTATCAATTTATTCTGATGAGCAAGAACAGTATGTTTTCCATCTTCACCAGCTAGGTTTTGGAAAGCAGGAAATTTGCAGGTATACTTCCATGGTTGGCACCTTCCCATGTACTTATTGTATTCACACCACATCCTTAGGCCTCTACAGGGCCACACTAGATTTTCTAGGTGTTATTTGGATAATTGCAGAGAAAAGCATTTCTCAAGGAATTGGGTACATCTTAATGGGAAATGTAGGACAATACTGAGCAAGGGATATCCCAGCTACCAGAAGCAAGTACACCAGTTTCAGTGTAATAGTATACTTGGGCTAACTAGAGAGAAAGACATGAAAAGCAGATATAGGAAGATGCATAAGAAATGAGATAAGGAGACCTCTGTGTAATCACTATGATTAAAATTCCTACATTCAAGTTATGTTACTAACCTTAATTGTAACTATATATTTTCTGAAGTCTAGAAGACTTACAGAAAGATGAAATGTCAGAGGCGCACTCAGTTTCAAGGTAAACCTTGAAACTGAGTGTGCCTCTGACATTTAATAGACAAATGTTATGCAAATATTTTGTATAGAAATGTCAAGAAGATTAAGAGGTTTTGAATAATATCTTTGTGTAATTTTTTGTAATGATGCAGTGAATCTGTGACACACTTTTGCAAGAAATTGGAAAACTACTCAGTCTGGACAAAGTAGTTCCTTGTAAATACATGTAAAAAAATGTGCAAGGCAGGTTCAATCTCCTATAGCATTAAAAAAAAAAAAAAACAACCCAAAACAAAACTTGTGTCTTTGTAAAAAACCTTTGTATTTAGTTGAAAGTAAGCATTCCTATCAGAAACCATGCATGAATTAGAAAAACAGAAACACTCAGGCTTTCTATACCCTCTGGTCTTAACCATCTCAATTTAATACTATTTAAGAGAAAAGGCAAACGTGCAGCCTTCCTAAAAGCCACTAGTCTGTGCTGTTGTGTAAGAAATCTGTATTAAGTCAATTCCTTACAAATACAATTGTAATCATTTCCATAAGCATGTTTTATGCCATTAGGTGATACCTATAAACAGTTTGGAGGAGTTTTAGCTTTTATTGTCCCAGATTCCATTTTGGTATTTTACTAGAAGTAATATATATATATATATATATATATATATATATATTTTGTATATATTAGACCAACAGGTAAATCTTCAAGCTAGGAACTCTAACAATTCAAATGTGCAATAGGAAGGCTGCTTAATGATTGAGCTAAGACTTGAAATGGGTGTTAATGCTATGAAAATTTTCTTCCATTATACTGATAGTTGAAGGGGCAGAGGAAGAAAAACTCGTCCCAAAGGTAAAAATATTATTGATACCCTTACTCTACTAACACACAAGTAAGAGATTATTTTTTCTTATATTTTGTTTCTATTCACAAACTTCAAAATGATTCTTTCTATATTTTAGCAACAGATTCTTAATGGAGACCATATACTATTTTTGTTAATGTGACTTTAGTCTTTTATTCTTAAGGACTTATATTAACTGTATTATAAAATAAGGCACCATAAAAATATAAACGTGAAATGAATATCCTTCTTTCTGAATAAAAACATGAATTTTATATTCTACCATAAGGTAAATTTGTTGCTGATGACACCTGTAAGCAACCTCACAGAAAGGACAGCCTTCAGAATTTCCTTTATTATCTCTGCAAATAATATGTTTACCAGCAGCTAAAGTTAATCCTTCCATGTCTACAATATCTACACTCTATAACTATTTCCATTTCCCATGTAAGTTACCCTGTCTGCGAAAAATTCTAAGAGTTTAAATGAGTTGTTTTTTATTTATTTTTAGTTTTTAAGAACCAAAAGTATCTATAACTTTTACGATATTAATCCTGGAAAATATGTGTGCTTATCAGATGTTTGAAATTTAAGCAGGACAATTAGACCTTTTTGTGACATCATCATTTTGATTCCTTGTCAAAACAAAATATCACCAGCAGTCTAAAATTCTGGACTGTCTATCCATTTCAAGAATATATACACTGTGCAATTCCCTTTTGTTCTTTTTCAGGACTACTGTCCTTCCTGTCACATAGATCCTTACCTTCAGAAATTTAATTAGCTCAAATTATAGGCAAGAAATCTAAAGTATTTGAGGCAATCAGCCTATCAAATATTCATGAAAGTGGGTAATTTAATTAAATATATCCATGGACAGTTTGTTTCCATGATTGTTTTAATACCCATACATTGCTGAATGTGACATGAGAAGTGTTTAAACATTTCACAACAGAAATTTCAAATACTACACATAAGGAAGTGTATTTCCATTCCAAAAATTCTGAAATTAAACAATGCATGAATTTTTGTATGTCCTTATTTCTACATGATCATTATAGTTACCATTCACAGGACTAAGTTAGAAACATACTTATCATTAAAAAGAAAAAAAAATAATTACAGGTTTTAAAGTTCTGATTTATTCATAGACTCTCATGGAACAGTCAAAAGCACAAATCCCAGACTCTTTTCCTGATTCAATTTTATAGCAGGAACTCTCACAGTCTGTATATAATCCAGTTCCAACATCAGGCAGAAATGTCAGTCCATGGGGAACTTTAACTACACAAGAGTCATTAACCTTAAATATGTCATGTATGAAATATTCTCAATCTACTTTGAATTCATATATATATATATATATATATGTTCTAGTCTCACCCTTGTGAAAGGCTCCACTCCCAGGTTTGTAAGGCAGGATTCACACTCCTTCTAGCCTAAAAATTCTATTGAAATAAATTGATTTTCTGAACCATAACCTAGCCTATGATCTGACCACAAGTGCAACTTTGGAGCATATTTCATTATTTTATAATGACTTTTCTAAAAAAATATTTTCATAATTCAATAGTTAAAATTACATATTGCAGCTATTAGAAAGCTACTTGCTCTAGTTAAACTACTTTGTTAATTTTTTCAAGACTTTGTTGCAAGCGTGACAGAACATAAGCATACTATTGTAACTGATGGTGAGGAAAGCCAAGTCAGCCACTGGAGTGGATCTGAAGTGGAGTAAAATGGTAAAAGGAAAAGTTTTGGGTCAGGTAGGAAGAATACCATGTCTTTACATGATATTATTTGAAAGCTAAAATACAATTGATGCCTTGGTTCAAGCATTCTGATTTGCTCAATCTCAAAATTAAACTTTACTTTAGTGAGTTTAGTCCTGGGGGGAGTAATTTTGCCTTCACTTTCATGTTCATGTGTTCATTGCTTTATAGGAGTATGTACTCTCAGATTATGGAAGCACATACCCACCTGGAGCTCCTGGAGGATCCCATGCTGGAGGAGGTGGGTATGCCCAAATGTACTCTATAAGAAGCCTGTACTGAAGCAGGCTCTGGGCGGGACAACAACCATATGGAGACTGGAGCCCACACTGGAGGAGTTTGCTGGCAGGACTTCTGGCCCCGTGGGGGTCTCACACTGGAGCAGCCTGTTCTGAAGGACTGACCAAAAAGGAAGGGTTCCATGCTAGAGCAGTTAATGAATAGCTGCAGACTGTGGGGAGGACTGCTTTAGACTGTGGGGAGGACTGATATTCAGAAATTTCATTAAGGATTGTCTCCTGTGGGAGGCACCCCACATTGGTGTAGGTAAGAGTGTGAGGAGGAAGGAGTGGCAGAGACAAGGTGTGATAAATTTGCTGCAACTTCTACTTCCTGTCCCTCTGTGCCACTTAGGAGGAGGAGGTAGAGAATTTAGAAATTTAGTTGGACCCAGAAATAAGGGAGGGAAGATTTGGAGTTATTTCTCATTGCTGTATTCTGGTTTTATAGAAAATAAAATAATTTCCCCAAGGTCAACTGTTTTGACTGTGGCGATAATCAGTGAGTGATCTCTCCCTGCCCTCATCTCAATCCATAAGGATTTTTTGGTATTTTCTCTCCCATGTACAGCTGAAGAGGGGAGGGATAGAGCAGCTTTGGTGAGCACCTCTCATCCAGGTTCAACGCACAATATATACAACCACTCTTTTGAAAGGATTGGATATTAGTTTTTGATGGGTTTAAATACTAGAGCTTTAATGTCTGTAAACTTGACAGGTGTGAAGTTAGTGGATTTATAAAGACTCAGCACACTGAGGCCACAGACCCCTCAGTTTCCTCTGAAATAAACATCTGTACAAGATCAGGACCTACAGTGCTGTAGAGGAGCAAAGAACTGGTCATAGAGTACCAATTTTGTTTACTTTGACAGTCTGTGTAATCTTAAATTAGAGGCATGCTTCTAAGTAATCTACTGTTTGATAATAAAGTGTTACATGTGAAATACGTCAAAAATCCTGGCAGATTTCCCAAACAGATTTTACTTGTTATAAATTTGGTATATGCCGGTCACATTTTCAGACCTGCAAGTTATGTACATATCAGGTATTTAAAGCTGCAAAATTCATCAGTTTAAGCGAATAGTCTTCATTTTAAGATATATGTCTGTAAAGATCATAAAAATTCATAGAGACAGCTCTGACCATTGTTAATGCTAATACCTATATGATTTATAATATATAGCAAATATGAATATACAAATACTGCATTTACTTTCATGAATTTTCACACCAGTGTAACACATCAGTTTTCTGTGTTCAGTACTTGTAAAAGTGAGAATGACAGGAATTTTCTAATATTCCTTTAATGAAGATTAGCAATGTCACATTTCTATTTTATTTCTTAGCCATCAAACTATTTAGAAACTAAAGCGAATATTCAGAGGGCCGTAAGCAACCTGTATTGGTTGAATTTCTCTGGCTGACTCAAGTAATTTCTCTACTTCTCCAAGGCGTCTACCCATTTGCAGTGACAGAGGCAGGGTCTTAAGAAATTAACATGTCATTCTATTATTTATTTATCTTTAATAGTGACTATTGATTTTCAAGGCTAGTTTCCAGTTCTTGACGGCTAATTGATAGCATTTAGGAAGATTTTTTTAATATATTCAATATGAGTTTTATGTCTTTCACAATGCTCCCAGGGCAGGGAATTGGGGGAAAAGAAAAAGGAAGAACACATTTCTGGCCACAAGAATGAATATGTGTATTCAATCATCGTACTCTGCCCTCAAGCCTCATTAGTGAAAAAGAAATGCTCCATCTTCACTAAACCTCCCACTCCATTAATGTATGTTTTTTCTCCATTTTGTTACAAGAATTAAAATGAAAAAGTAGATTTTTAGTTAGTACTTAGATGTGAGAGACATTAAATCTGTTTCTGTAAAGTAATAGATATTGCAAGGTTCCCTAAAGAAATATTATAAACCATAAGTGTAATATTTATTTACAAAAGAAATCACAATATAATCCAGAACAAAAAAGCTGTATGGAGAGCCATAGCAACAGGAAATTGATGTCAAAAATCAAACTGATGAAAGGCAGAAATGGAGATAAAGTACTGATCTCTCTCTCAAAGATAAAAAATACTGTGTGTTTTGCTGAGACCAAGATTCCAAATTTTGTCTTCTAGAAACCGCTGTTAGGAAGATTTCCCCAAAGGACTGAGATATAAGAAAATTGGAGTAATTATGTCAGGAGTCAGAATGGACAGTTTTAGGGTTGAAATCTTAGAGCTGCGAGCAGGCATATGTATCTTTGCAGTTGTCTAGTAAGTGTTCAGCAAAAAAAGAAAAAAAAAATCAGCTTGGATAGATAAGAAAAATACATCTTTCTAACTGTGGAAACAGCACCCTGTCCAATGCCCAGAACAGGTGCAAAGCAGCAGTTGCACAGTTGGCAGTAATATAATGCAAACAAATTTTTGTTGGTTCAGCTCTATGCGGTGTAATAAATTATGTCAATTTTACAATGTTCTATCCTGGTTTTTTGGGTTTTTTGATTTTTTTTTTTTTTTTGTCATATGAACATTACTTCCACTTGTCAGGACAGTTGAAATAAAACTTGGGCTGAGAAAGATCCTCAGCAGATAGAAACTGACCTTGTAATTGTGGCACAGGAACTCTGCTTTGGATTTGGTCCCCATAGTGTAGATTAAAATTAAATTCTTCCTTTATCATTACTGTTCTTTTCTGTTATAGCTGTGTCTGTAGTGCAAAACTGATACAGCATTAAGTGCTGAATTCCTGGTAACATTAAAATTGGAATCTGGTGGTTAACAGAAGTCTAAGTCTCCTGCAATATTAGTTCCTTTTCCCCTCCTTTATTCCTTTTTGTCCATTTGTTCCAGCTTCTTAAATTATTTTAACACCTTTCCTTCTTTTCATCAGGATGAAGTGAAAAAGTACTTGCCTTTTCTTACTAATGTGTGTTACGTGCCTGGAATACACAAGTTCTTGTAACAAATCTACAAAGATTACTTTGTCACTATGGAGAATATGTAGCACAAAAAATACAGGAAAAAATGCTAACTTTTAAAATATTTGCTTTGTGAGGGGAATAATGGAAGAACAAAAATAGCCATGATCATTTATTTTCTTAGTTAACACTCTCAGAATGATTAAATAATTTCGGTTGGAAGGATCAACTTTGGGAGGTCTTCAGCACAATCTCTTCTTCATGGCAGGGTTGATCCTTAATTCAGACAAATTTGCTCAGAGTTTTCTCTAGCTGAGTCTTGAAAAACTCCAAGAATGGAAATGGTATAATACCTCTGGACAACCCGTTTCACTGCTGGGCTGTCCTCCTGGAGAAAAGGTTTCTTCTTTCCAGCCTGAGGCTCTCATGTTAAAGCTTGTTTTGCTACCTTTCAACTTCCTACCACACACCACTGTGAGAAGCCTGACTGCATCTCTTCTTCCCCTTCTAGTGGTGCTGGCAACACTGTTGAGCCCCYCGAAGCCACTTTCTCCCAGTTGAAACAGCCCTGGTGCCACAGCCTCTTCTCACAGGGCAAGGGCTCCAGGCCTCATCACCCTAATTGCAGTCCCTGAAGCCACTCCACGATGTTCATGCCCTTCACATATTTTAGGGATCAAAACTGAATGGAATATCCACTCCACGATGTTCATGCCCTTCACATATTTTAGGGATCAAAACTGAATGGAATATCCAGATATGGTCTAATGAATGCAACATAGAAGAATATAATCTCTTCCCTTGATGCCCCTGTTCATAAGGCCCAGTGCATTTTTGGACTTTGCTGCTGGGGTGCACTGCTGATTGCACACTATTGTACTACGGCCACGATATAAAAATATGGATGCCTTAATCCATCTTTTCTATTGCATTCTTTCTTTTTCTCGAGAACAAGTAATTCAGTTCTTGTGTTCCACTGAAAAATTTTAATCACTTCCTGCTGTGCCGGTGAAACAGCAGTTTTCTTTACCTTTTTCAAGAGACATACTGCTTATTCATCCCAAACTTCATAATCCTTCTCTAAATGTTCTAATAATGATTTTCAGTCTTCTGTACCAGATTTAGTAAGTTCTACCTACTTTACTGTTACAGAATCATTCCTTTTTCCCATATATGAACATTATAGGCATTCTGAACTATCTTCTAATTACATTATAGATAGAACAATTTTCCAGTTATCTACGCTGTGCAAATTTATGCTATAACTACTTCACTTGTGTTATTATTTTTAATGTCAGTTTTGATCACCTGTATTAAAAAATCCAAAACAATCTTATCATGTTGTGATCCTTCACCACTCTATAAAAAACAGCATGCAAGCTAAAATAAACAAATAAAAAAAGTAAAAGGAAGAGAGAAAATATAGACATATTGATTTACATAAAGTAATAGAAGACTACTTTGTCCTTTAAGCTGTAAAAAATGTAAGGAAAATTGAAATAAATTCCAGACCAGAGCTAACATGTACCTTAAGTCTGTCTACAGACAGTAGCAATATAGCCAATGCTTACTTTTCACTGAAATTAGATATTATTATATTAAAAAAAGGATGACATAGAAATTGAACCTAAGAGCTGACTATTTAGAATCACAGAATATGCTGAATTGGAAGGGGCCTATCAGAATCATTAACCCCAACTCTTGGACCTACACAGGACACCCCAAGAATCACACAATGTATCTAAAAGAATTGTCCAAATGCTTCTCTAACTCTGTCACACTGGTGCTGTGGCCTCCTCTCTGTTCCACGGCGCAAACACCAACTGCGTGAGGAGCCTTTTTCTAATATCTAACCTAAACCTCCCAACTCAGCTTCATGCCATTCCCTCAGAACCTCTCATTAGTGACAAGAGTAAAGAGATTAGTGTCTATCCATCCACTTCCCCTCATGTGGACACTGAAGATTTCAGTGAGGTCTCCATTAAGTTTCATTTTCTCCAGGCTGAATAAACCAACTGACATCAGCTGCTGCTCATAAGGGACTCTCCAGACTCTTTGCCATCCTCGTGGCCCTCCTCTGGAAGGTCTCTAATAGAGACTTTTATTTTTTTTATATATTATAGCACTCAAAACTGCTCCCAGTGCTTGAGACGAGGCTGCCTCAGGGCAGAGCAGAGCAGGACAATCCCCTCCTTTGCCCAGCTGTGATGCTGTGCCTAATGCCCTTGCAGGACATGGGTGACCCTCCTGGCTGCCAGAGCACTGCTGACCCATGTTCCACYTTCTGAAAATCAAGACCCACAGGTCCTTTCCTCAGTGCTGCTCTTCAGTGTCTCATTCCCCAGTCTATCACACTACCAGGGTTGCCTGTACAAGGTGTAGAATCCAGCACCTGCTGGTTGATGATTGACCATCTCTCTAATTTATCTCTGTGGGGCTCCCTGCCTTTGAGGGAGTGGACATCTGCTTCCATTTTATTGTTGGCAGCCAGACTTCAAGTCCTGCAACCAATATCTAGCATTTATTCCAGCAAATGTTCTACTACCTAAATACTCAGGAATTTTACAGCAATGTTCTAATAATGAACACAGTATCCAAGCTACATCTCAGAGATAGCACTAATAGTATTTAATCTTTGGTTCTGCTAATTGAAAGGTGATGTTTCCTGAGAATACTTTGAACAATCACTTTAGAGTAAATTGCTTCATCTCATCATAAGTTCCATTGATTTTTCTTTTCTTCTAAAGAAAGACAGTAAAGCCTAACTTTATATCATGTGTGCTGCAATTTTCTCCATAGCTGTCATTTTCAAAGTTTGATTCTGTTGTTTTAAATAGACATATAACCTTTAAAAACTGATACAGGGTCTTTATAAAGAGAATTTGCATCTGTTATACTTTTCTTTCCCTTTTGTTTGCTTTACACAAAGCAAATAATTACCTTAAAAATAAAAAAAATCAAACATTAAGATGTTTATAAATTCTTCACTGTAGATTATAATGCTGTATCTCTAAGAAATCCCCCCTTTGGATTGTCCTGAAACTGACAGTGAAATGTAAGCAAGCTGATGTCACAAACAGCTGAATTTATGATGTATGTGGAAAATTGTATGATCATTAAATAGTGGACAGATGCTCTATACATTTCAGTACTATCAGAGGATACTCATAACTTTTTATTAAGTACAAGGATAAGGAAAAACCCCAAATATTAGACTGAATACTGATGTGGAACTGTTTCAAGTATGAGTAGACAAGACATCAGCACTGAAGACGAACATGCTTTATCATTTTATAATATAGTTCTATTTCTCCTAAGTACTTTTATCATCCATAACATTTTCATTTATACTTCAAATTATCTGTATCTGTCATGAAGCTACTCTGAGCCTTCCTGTGAAAATATTCTCAGTCAATTTTTCTTAGGTTGTGGACTTAGAGTGCATATGAAATTCTATGAGGAGGGGCTATTTTCAGAAAATTTTCTAGCTATTCTAAAGCTACAAGTGCACTGAGTCTTGAGGCAGTACAGCAAGCTCAAAAATGTTATTTCATCAAAAAATCATTGGAGAAAAGGTTAGTTATTTGTCCTTGGTTGTTTAACAATTTTCTTGATCTAGTACACTGCTATGTGTGCATGAGGATCTGTCCATGCAGCTTAAATTTCAGGAGCCCTAAAAAAGTCTCAAGGATCTTCATTAAATCATTCACTTACTCTTTATTTAAATCTTCATTTAGCCAAACTAACTGAAATTGACTTGAGGATATCAGAATTGAGTATTTTTATTACTATTCCTATTTAGCCCAAGATTTTTCTAAAGACAATTAGGATTATTAAATATTTGCTAATGGTAGAGACACTTACAGGAAAAGTTCTTAAAACGTGTAATACTTCAAAGTATAGTGAATTTCAGAGGAAATTGGGAAAAGTTCTTTCTTTGAAGATTTATGAGTATTGACAAGGCAGGAAAAACGTATTTCACCATCAACAGTTACAGCTGTAAACAAATAATGGAAATTATTAATGAGAAATGCAATTTTCTTGCAATAGTAGAGACAATTTTATCAGCAGAACTAGCTGCTAATTTCTCAACATGTAAATTGTTTTCACAAAGTGAAGTGTCTTCTCATCTTGAACCACCTAAGCATTYTATAACTATTCACTTATTTTAGATACATACCTTTTGGCATAGCATTTACAAGAAAGACATCGGACAAAAAAACCCACATTAATTTTATTAGTAAATTTTTTTTTCACATCTACATAAAAGCCAATAAATTTCCAAATTTATACTCATGGACCTGCTTTTGGGAAGTATCTAAACCCACACAGGTCTTGCTTAAATCTGTCTATATTTCTTTTCTGTACTTTTCCCAATAATTCCTACTAAAACATGGATATGATCAAACTGATATTATTTAGTTTCTAAAAATCACCAGGAAATATTAGTACTTTAACTAGAAATTTTATTTTTAAAACATACATTTTTTCAAAAACACTTTTCAGTTTTAACCGATCGCTTGATAGATTGGTTTTGGAATAAAATAAATGAATTTGTTTCAAAAATAAATTTATTTGTTTCTGGAGAGCTTGATTTTTTCATGAGAAATAAGAGTCTCCTTCCTCTCTTCATGACACTATGCATTTAAGGAGACAGATTTTTCATGGTTTTATTCACACAAGCATATATGAATAGCATCTACTCTGTTTACAACCTACTGATATTTTCATAGTTTCTTGAATTGGAAACTTTTACTAAAACACTATGTATCAGTTGCATACTCCCACAGAAGAATTTCCAGAAGAGTTAATTACTCTTTGAGGGCATTAATGGAAAATCATTGTTTCTCAAAAAAATCAGTGCTGTTTCTTTTTCTCCCTCTTGCCTGAATATCAAATGTTTCCTGATCTCAAGAAAATCCAAGCTGCTCATTGTCTCTAGCAAGTCACTGCAAAAATTCAAAACTGTACATATTGACAGATTCCCTTTTTTTCTCTTCTGCACCTCAAGGGAAAAAAAAAAGCCTATTGTTTAATACAATTCCTAAGAAGTCCAACAAAATTTTCAAAATATGTACACATATTTCCATAACTTCCTGGGTGTTTGGAGTTTAGGGTTCTTTTTTGTCTACCCTCTGTGGTTACTCAGAAAAGAGAATCTTCTTCTGCTACCATTTATAATCTATTCTGCACACACAGCCATACAGGTAACATGTCGTTAGTTCAAATCACAGCGCTCAGCATTCCTACTGTTCCCACAGAAACAGATATACAGAATGCTTTCTATTTATATTCAGCCAATAGTCATTTAATGCTTTGTGAAGATGCACATTTTCAGCAGCTTTACGCTTAAAGTAACACTATAACTGTTAGCCCCTGTTATTCTTACCACAATTTAGGCAATTAGGGTGTCAAAAAAACAACTTCATAATTTTTATCACAATGTGGTAATTTTTTTCTGGTCATGCCTCTTCTACCTTTAGTGGATTCAGAATTGCCCTAAAACATACAACACAAAATATTCCTAATCCCTAGAGTGGATTTCCCATATTCTTTTCCATAGTCTTAATACGAACAGGTATTCTCCTTTATGGGAGTAGCTCAATAAGACCTCGTAATGAACAAACTTATTTCACAGCAGAACCTCCTCCCTTCTTCCTTGTTCACCAAGAAATAAGCTCCTTACATCCCTGCTTTGCAAGAACACAAAAGACAACCACAGAAAGTGAACAGAATTGATAATGAGTAACCAGTTTTGAAAGAATGAGAGTGGAGGTAAGGAAGGGAGTTAAAATTCTTTTTGTGTCTTCTACCGGGCTCTGACCAAATATATCCAGGAAAGACAATACTAAGCACAATTATGGATGGAAAAGTTTATTTGCTTTCTTGTCTTGCTCTGTATCTATATGATTTCCAGATTTAACAGGCATTCTCAGAGAACTTTGATGCACAAATTAGAATCTATATCTCTTCTTGTCTGCATGCTAAGCATCTAAAGAGGACTGAATAGATTTAAAATCTGAGCAAAACTCTTGCAGATTACTTCCAGCCTTAAAAGCAATTAGTTAAAATTAACTTATTTACAATTCTGTTGAGGTTTAAGAGTTTTGTTTCCATTAAATCAGAGAAAGCTATATAAAAGTGAGGTAATATAGGAAGTCAGGTACAATGTTAACTGTACAATCTGACTCTCTATCAATTTAATAGGATTTGAATTCTCTTCATATAAATAAAGGATTAGTTGCTTGAATTCTGCTTATAACAAAGTATGAACTGATAGAAATTGATATTAAAAAATAAATTCCTTGGTGGGTGGGGTGGGGGGAAGAAAAGGTAAAATTTCCCAAAAATCCAGTAGTCTGAATTCAGAAGTGGAAATAAAATCATGGTATGCATCATGTTCCCCAGGCTTACATGGAGTTTTGTTTTAATTTGAAATTCTGACTACATTGAAATGTTGCTAAAAATCTCCCTTGATCTAATTCTGAAAAAAAATTCCTATGTCTATTACAGTTACAAAATCACATTGTTAAAAACCATGAATATCATTAAAAGAAGACCTTGCTACTGTCTCCATGAACAAGTAAAAGAATTCAACAAAATTTTTCAATATCAACAGCAGAAATAGAACACTTTTCCTGTGTTTACTGCATTTGTATTTAGAGAGAAATTCTATACCTTTTAATTTATACTATGTGACTAGCTGAAGTTAAAAGGATTTCCAGTAAGCAAACTCTTTGCAGCAATAAATATCATTTTTTGATAAATGTTTCACTGAGGATAAAATCACACATTAAAGTGCTATTACTTTCATACCCTTTTAAAATTGGTTTTTTGAATGGCAGGCATTTTACTTCTTGAGCAATGCTAAAATTTGAATACAAAACAAAACAAAAACTAAACAGGAGGAGAGCAGTTCACAGAATTGCAGAATTACAGAGGGGGTAACAAGCTATTGGTCCTTAGTCTATCTGGATCTACTAATGGATTTCTCACTAAAGTCTAAAGTATGGATATGTCTTCTAAACGCTAACAAATTTAGTTCTATATGATAATAAAGTCAAGTAACTTCAGGGAAATTTAACTCATTTCTCTGAAGGCTATTGGCCTAACAGTCACAAAAACAAAATCCTAGGATCCAATCATGATCCAATCATGATCCAATCAAACATCTCTTCAACAAGCTGACTATTGGTTCACAATTTTAAAGTGAACACAAGAAGAGACTTAAATAGAAACAGCTGGTGTGGGGTGCTTTCATCTGAGTTAATATTTAAATATGACCTCAGTAATCAAAGATTTCTCTACTTTGAAGACTACATAATCTAATTTGTGATAAAATGAGATGCAACATAGGACCTCCTATCAAATTACTAACTTGACTGAATCAGAATGAAGCATAAAGTCTAAAAATGCATTATTTTTAGTGGTTTACAACATGTTAAATTCCTTAATTGAGTTGATACATAAAAGATCTGTATAATGAGAAAAAGGTAGGCAAAAAGTCCTCTCATTTTTTCTTAGTTTATTTTTTCTTAATATAACAATTCTGCTTTTTGAATTTGTTTGTATTATTGACAGTTATTGATCACTTAATAGTTATAGCAATAATGAGCAGCTAAGCCAGATAAATCTATGTCTGATCTCTAGATAAATTTGCAAAATGTTTTTGCAGTTAGGATTGAAAAAAATGGAATTGTACACTGTAGTTTTTGGTCAGCACTTTTTTTTAACACTTGTTAAAACAAAATTAATATTAGATATATTTTTCTAGATTATCATAACTAAAATTCTGTTCCCTGTATCAAAATAAGTTTAACTTTTAAAGATTTTCAATGTTTTTTAAAATATATTTTGAAACTAGTATTCTCTACATCTGTGTGGATTTGAAGAGAAAATTGTCCTGGTTCAACAAAGAGTTAATGATTTATACGTAAACTGCTACTATTAAAAAAAGTATTTTTAATCATTAAAGCACAAAAATACTTAGAAATAATTACAATTTTAGAAATATTTTAAACTAGCAGGTAGGAATTATTTCGGACATAAAAGTGGACTTCTATGAAGAAAGAAGCCAATTCTATTGTTTAACAAATAAGATTTATCTTCTATTAAAAATTATCTAATGCCTCTACTGTAATTTTTACTCCCGTATATGAAGGTGTTTTCCATGGTATCCAGTACTGGATGAATAGCTTCTTAATTCAAGTTTTGTACAACTGCTGGCGTTGCTTAGTATCTTTCAATATCAATGTTGTAGAGCACAGTATCACAGAACAGTCACCTTTGGAAGGGTTATCCTGTCTAACCTGCCCCCTCAAACAAGATATGGACCTTGTCCTGGAAGCTCTTGGATACCTCAAAGGATGGAGGTGTGTACCCTCTACTAGTTCTCAATTACCCTGACATTGAGAAAGTGTTCCCTGATGTTCAGATGGAAGCTCCTGTGATTCAGTTAATGTGCATTGCTTCATGTCCCATGCTGGAACCATCAGGCACCTGCGGGCACCACTGAATGTTTGGGATTTTGTATTATTTCCAAGGATGGAGACTCCACAACTTCCCTGAGCAATCTATTCAGGTGCTCAATCAGCCCAAAGTAAAAAGAAAGCTTGGCTAATGTGGACAGTACTGCATCTCAGTCTAAGCCCATTGCCTCTTTCCCTGTTGTTGGCCACCATCATGAAGATCCTGGTTTTATTTCCTTACGACCTGCCTTCAGATATTTGCACACATTGAAAAGAACACCCTGACATTTCCCCTACGCCAAGCTGAACAGTCCTGTTCCCCAAGTCTTCCTTAACAGGAGTTTCTCCAGCCCACAAATAATTTTTGTGGCCTTTTTTGAACTCTCTCTAACATGTCCACAGCTCTCTGATACTGAGGAAACCCAAAGTAAACACAATGTTCTGGTATATAGTAATCACATGGCCTCACCAGTAAAAAGATCATGTTTGATCTGCTGACAATCCTTCTCCTAGCCTAAGAAGCTAAGAAGCTGTTGGTCATCTTGGTTTCAAATGCTCAGTGGTAGCTCATGTTCAACTTGGATGCCTCTGTAACCTTCTCTTCAAAACCATTTCCCAGATGGAGGAGCCTAGCGTGATCTTATTCATTTCCTTCCGCGTGCCAGTTTCAGCATTTTCTTAACTTAATTAGCTTGGTGTCAGACTATTTCTCCAGGCTCTTGAGGTGTCTTTTCATGACAGCACAAACCTCTGGTCTGTTAGTTACCCCTGCCACTTCTGTGCCATTTACAAAACTGCTGAGGCTACACTCTACCCCATTCTCCAGATATTTAAAAAGAATACTGAACAGAGTCAGACAGGATTAGCCCCTAGTGGTTTCCAAGCAGATTTTATTCCACTCACTACCATGTTCTGGCCTTGTCTATTGACCTGTCTTTCAAACGATCTCACTGCCCACTTCCAAAACTTATCAACAGCTTGCCTGTGCAGACATCATGGGAGGGTGTGACTGGCACCACCTTTTTCTGATCCCTGGTAATAATGTTATCATCATTCTGTAAAAAATTCCTAAAAGAAACTATGTCTTTAATGTCAGGTGAAATAGGCTGTGTCAAAAAGCATAGTGAAATCTATGAAGATAGTATCCGCTGTTCTTGTCTATCAAATCTGTCGTTTCAACATTGGTTATCAAGTTGGTTAAGCATGACTCCCTCTTGGTAAATTCATACTGACTGCTTCTGGTAGTTTTCTTCTTGGTTGATTGCCTGGAAATGATTTTCAGGATCCTTTCCACAGATGAAGGTGATACCTGTAGCTCTCTGGGTTTTTCTTCTTGCCATTCTTGAAGATAGAAATGACGCTTATTTCCTGAAGTCCTCAGACACCTCTTGTAATCACCATGATCTCTTGAAGATAATCAAGAGAGGCTTTTCAGTAACACCAGGCCTGACTCATGTGTAAAACTCATCAATGTCCATGGATTTATGAATGTAAAGGCTGTTCAAGTTTCCCCTAGCCTGCTTCTCTTTCACCAATTATATGACTTTCCTACTTCAGATGCTGTTCCTGGTTTTAGATATCTGGGATTTTTAAAGACTGGTTTTGCTAGTAAAGATGACAGCAAAAAGAGGAATTCAGTACCCTCAGCCTGTTCCATGTCCTTTTACAGGAAGGTTCCCAACTCATTCAGCAGTAGGACCATATTTTCCTTAGTTTTGCTTTACCTGTTGATATATTTATAGATACCTTTTTCTTGCCTTTGATGTCAGGCTCCATTTCATCAGACATTCTCTCTGGACTCTGGTTTTCCTGCCTGCAGGTCTCCATGCTTAAGTAGTGTCTTTTAACTCCTACCAGGTTACTGTCCCTATTTCCTACCTTTATATATTTTTTATATCTGAGTTTTGTTGGAACATGTTCCCACATGCAAGCCCCCAGATATTTTCCCTGTCTTCCTGCTTGTTGGGATAGACTACTCTGAGCTTGAAGGATGTGAGTCCTAAACATCAACCATTTCTCCTGGAGCTTCCTTCCAACCAAGGCTTTATGTAATGGGATTGTTTCAAAATGAGCCTCAAAGCTCAAGCTAATTGCTGCTCCCTTGAAGTCAGGGTTGGAACTATCTTTTTGCTCTGCTTCCTCCTTTCAGGGTCCTGAACTCCACCATCTCATGGGAATGGTAATCAAGGCTGCCTTTGACTTTCACAATCCTTCCTTGTGTGAGAATATGAAGTGCAACAAAGCACCTCTACACTCTGGTTCCTTTCTCACTTGAGACAGGAAATTGTCACTTCAGGAATGTCCTATATGGTTTATGTCATGTCCTGCTGCCCAGTTCCAGAAGGTACTGGTGTGATTGAAATCTGCCATGAGGATCAGGACCTGTTAATGAAGCTCTTTCCAGCTCTCTGTAGAAGGTCTCACATTGTTCTTCTTGGTCAGGTGGTCTACAATAGACACCCAACAGACGCTGTCACCCAAAAGCTCTCAGCTTGCTCATCATCCATCTCCAAGAAAAACTCCATGCCTTTCAGTTGCTCTCTTAAATAAAGGGCATCTATCTTCTCATATTCCTGCTCTGTCCATCCTAAAAAGTAGCACTAACTCAGTTGAAGTACTCCAATCATGTAAACTGTTCCACTGCTTCAACGTAATCCCAATTAGATCAAAGTTCTGCCACTCTACACAGATTTGCCATGTTTCTTCCCCGTGTGTTACTATATAGGCATTTCATACAGGTATCCCTGACGATTTCCCTGAAGGTGCTTAGGGGGAGAAAAAATATTTTTTGGTATTTCATATGGTGTTTTAGAAGTGAGTCATGACATTACAATAAGTTAGGAAAATTTTCCCAAAGTTCTTTTGAAATAAACAGAATTTTAATTGGATAGACATATAACATAGGAACAGATAATCATTCTTTCCAAATCAATTAAAAATATTTTACTCTATTCATATTTCAATTTCAGGAAGAACAGAATTTCTGTGAACAGAAAAAAACTACCTTTTACCAGAAGATTTCAAATATTTATTGACCTAAATCAACATATTAGTAGTGAGATCAATTTACAGATTAGCTTTAATAAACATTGATTCCAACTTTTCTCTCTGTTTTCCATGAGTCACACTGCAATGTTACTTGTATAACAGAGATTATATTTCTAATTAATTTTGTTCAATAAAAACTTTATTAGTAAAATATACGCTAGTTACTCCTCATTATACAGGAGCTTTTAAAACTAAACTCTAGATTCAAGATGCATGAGGAAAATGTCCACTTTGGCCAGAAGAGTTATCTTACAGAGTAAAGGTCAAAGTTTTATAAACAGCAGAAGGAAAAATTTCTGTCTGCTTGGATATTGAAGGTAATATTAACAGTTGTCAACATTTTTTTTTAATTTTTGCAAAGTAAGCAGTGAGCATGCATTGGAAGCAATAAGACACTCCTGTCTCATATTCTGAGTACTGAATGGAGGCACAGCTGAAGGGAGATAGAAATTAATTTTTATTAACTTTTGTCAAATGTAAATATTCCCATGAAAAAATAAATGAAATCTCAGGGTTCTGCACAGGTCTGTTTCACCAAGAAACACATTGGGGCAACATAATTTTGAACCAATATTTATGCTTAGAAAAAAGTACTAAAACAGATAGAAGCCTCTTATATAAATGCCTGTTTATTTTCCTATTATCTTGTTTGACCAAATAATTCAGACACTTTCTAGAATGTAACAAGCAAGTATCAGAGTGATTAAGACTTGAGAGCTGATGACAATGAACTGCATGGTCACATGAACTTGTCAGAATGGACAGCAATCTGGAAAAGAAAGCCTGGACAGGTTAGGAGAGGGTGCTATCAATAACTGTGCAAAATTCAAAATTGAATTTTAACAAAGCCAAATGCAAAGTCCTGGCATGACATTATCAGAGAGCCCAGCCCAGACTAAAAAGTGTGTGGCTGGGGAGAAGCCTTGCTAGAAGAGAGCGGACAATAAGCTGAGCAGGAGTCAAAGAGGGCAAATAGGATCCTGTGCTGCATCCCGAGGGGCGTTACTAGCATAGATATCATGATCATCCTACTCAGTGCTTTTCAGGCCATGCCTAGAATATACTGTATTTAGTTCTTAACCCCAAAGTTCAAGAAAGATGCAGAGAGACTGGAGAGGCTCCAAAGGAGGACCACCATAATAAGCAAACAGCTGGAGAATCTACCCTAGGGGGAAAGACTAAAGGAGTTAGGTCTCTGGTGCCTGTAGAAGGGAAAACTCAGGGGAAAACTGATCACAGCATTCCAGTACCTAAAGTGTGGCTACAAAAAATCAGAACTTTATAAAAATCAATAATGATAATTATCACTTGTTAGGGAACAACAACAACAACAACAAAAAAGTGTATATTTATTCTGGAGTTTAAACTACCATTTTCAAATCAGTTTTCTGTGTAACATATGGTATGCAGAAAGTAAAATAAACCAGGACTATTTAGTTCCCAGGTACCTGAAGCAAAGAGGTTGCATGTTGCAAACCAATTGTGCCGTGTGACTCAGTGCATCACAGCTTGGTCTGAAAAATCTTATTGGTTCAGCTGCAGCTTAGTACTTAAGCGTAGTTAAGCAAACATGCAGAAACATGCAGACTACATATATCCCAACAAGGAGATCAAATTAACTTTCTCTATGATTCAAAACCCTGTAAGCAGAATGATGCCAAATAGATCAGAAAATTCAGACTGATTGGATTGTAGAGGTCTTTTCCAGCCTTAATCAATCTACGACTGTGTAAGAATATGACAGTTCTGTCAGTGAACTGACCTGATAATTCCTGAGCCGACACCTGTATCACATTCCACATATTATGTAGGATTCCTGTCTTCTCTGCCTTTTTTTATATTTTTTCATTATTCAGGGCATGAGATCCGGCTTGACTTCTGTCAAGGGAGCTTATACTATTTCATATTCTATCAGAAAAATAATCCATTAATGGAAAACCTGAATTTTGCCTTCTATAATAGGTTGAATGTCTCAAGATAAAAAGATACCTAAATACTTATAGATATTAGTAATTCTTGTCATATTAGAGGAGACACCTATATCCATGTTTTGTTTACATAAAACAACAGTTTCCCTAGCTGATTTTTCAACAGAACTTCAGCAAGAAATTAAAATAATGGGTCTTACTGCAGCAGATTTCTCTGATGACAGTTAGCTAATTTTCAATGCTTGAGAACTTAAAAAATATTTTGACAACTAGCAGTGAAAGCTTTCAAGCCAATTCCATTTCCATAGAAAAGTGTCACAACTTTTTATAATGTGTTCATTATCATGGATGTTTACGATGTCTATTAGAATAATTTTTTTACTGTGAGGGTGGTGTGATACTGAAAAAAGTTGCCAAAGGAAGCTGCAGATGCCCCAGTCCTGGCAGTGTTCAAAACCAGGTTGAACAGTTTTGGCAATCTGGTCTACTGAAAGGTATCTTTGACCATGACAGGAGGGTTTGGATTTGATGATTTTAAGATCCCTTCCAACCCTTGATGTTCTATGATTCTATGACTTTGGATTAAGAGGAATGAGCAAGCCTGATTTATTGCAAAGTACTGTCCAGTTTCTAACATACTTGAGCTCTACTTTCACTTCCATATTAAACAGTAATGAGTTTATATTCAAATAATCACATACTAAATAGGTAAGAAATAGTAACATTTCTGTGCAAATAGGTACATATTTTATTTAGTGTGAATACCAGAATCTACATACCATACACAATCCAAGATACTGTAATTTTTACCTGACAAATAGTCTGATTGATTTAAAGGCCTACATCAAAAAATAAAGGCTGATCTTAAAGTTCTAAAGCTCAGACTTACTGACTATCTCTGCTGTTACATCCTGCAGCTTCATTCCTTGTAACAATCCTTCACAATAATGCCTTGAGCAGTCAGGCCACATTTCAGGCACTAAATCAGTCTCTAATCTCTAATGTCTCGTGAAGTCAATCGCATATTGCAATGTATCTTCGTATGACCACCTGTACTTGCATATATATGGAACTCTGATGCATATAAACACTTACAGATGGAAAATTACTTCCCATTTCTCATTTCTCATCTCTCAACCCATTTGTTGCCTTTGTTGCTTTCCTTAGTGACAGCTGAAACAAATTCCTTAGATATTAATTTCTGTTTAGTAATATCTAATACTAACACTTTCAGTATATTGCTCAGCAATCAATGATTTTGAGGCTTTTGTTTAGCAGTTGCCTGCATTTATAAATATGTATGTCACTAGCATAAGTCAAGCCAGATCTTCTGTATAGTATAATCCTGGGGCCTTCTATAACAATTTCCCTAATGTGGAGAAAAATTATATTCTGCTATGCTTCTGCAGCATGAGGTCTAAAGTATTAATTCACCTCATACTTAATATCACAAAAAATTTGTCTTCAAACAGGAAACAGGTTTTATTAAAATCCTACAGAAATGTGCAGATGTCTTAAATCAGTTCATCTTTCCTTCAAGCTGAGAATCAAAAAAAAATAGTTTCCAACAATCATTCCAATTTGGTTTTGTTTTTTGTTTTCAATTTGATAAAATTGGAAGTTTCTCATTTTTATTTTCATCCTGAAATTAAATGTACCTCAGACCCAGATCAGACTGGTTTTTGATATCAGGCCCCAGATGCATGCAACTTGACTACCAAGAACAGTATTTGAATTAAAATTTCATTTTTGAAGAGTATGCATTAATTTATTGATGATATATGCACAGATGCATCCAACATAGCAATTATGATTTAGTTTTATCTGTTTAAGTTACAGTAATGGGAAAGGAATCAATAGGCTCTGATGGGTATGAGATCATGTTTCACCCCTAATAGATGCCTAAGTAAGGACTTACATACAAAAGTGAAAACTATGAGAATTATTTATCTTAAATTCTTATCGGCACATTTTCCAGTCATTTATGACAAGCTGTATGTCTAACACCTTCACATAAAAAAATACAATGCTTTAGAGCAATAATCCATTTTTAGATATAACAACTTGAATTCCTTGCATACCTCACGACTACTATTTGTGGGAATACTTCCAGAGGATTAAAACCACTGTGTTATCATCCAAATATATATGACTGGTTTGCTCTAGGAAAAGTACTGTCCTGGTATTCTTCTGAAAACTGATTACAATATGTCAATATATGCTGCAGGGAAGTTACAGTTGATGAGATTTTCTTTGTGTGAGAAAATAAAAATAAACTGTCTACAAAAATAAAATTCAAGGAAGCATTGGTATTAAGAGGTGAAGAAGGGGTCAATATTTACAATTTGAGGAATTTATTAATAAGTAATTCTATTAGTTTTACTATATTGAGAATGAAAATTGAACTTAAAAAAGCAAGAGGATTCAATATTCTTCTAGGTCATGCTACACACCTTGTTGAAGTGGAATGTGTATGTGCCCAGGAATATGTATTAATGACTGTGATTTCAAATGGAAAAATTAACTGGGCATCTTGAGACAGTATCAAATTCAAAAGGGGAAATAAATTAGGAGGAAAAAAAGTGAATTGAAACAAAATAAGTTAGACTGCCAATGATAGTTGGTTCAAAAAGTTGATCCCATAGAATCAAAGACAACCACAAAATAGAATCATTAAATAAAAAAAAATCATCATCATAACCCCTAGATGGGTTTTGGATTTTGTTAGAATACTGTTCCAGAATTTTCCCAGGCTTCCTTTATCAAAGATTTACTACTTTTATCAAATGATCTGGAGGAAGGGATCAAATGCACCCTCAGCAGGTTTGCTGGTGACTCCAAACTGGGGGCAGTGGCTGATCCATCTGAAAGCTCTGCGGCCATTCAATGGGACCTTGATCAGCTGGAGGGTTGGGCAGAGAGAAACCTGSTGAGGCTCAACAAGGGCAAGTGCCAGGTCCTGCACCTGGGGAGGAGCAGCCCCAAGTGCCAGCACAGGCTGGGGCTGACCTCCTACAGAGCAGCTCTGTGGAAAAGGACCTGGGACTCCTGGTGCATCACAAGCTGTCCAGGAGCCATCAGTGCCCCTGTGACCAGCAGGGCCAATGTCATGGCCATCAGGTCGGGGAGGTGATCCTTCCCCTACTCAGCCCTGGTGAGGCAATTCCTGGAGTGCTGTGTCCACTTCTGGGCTCCTCAGCACAAGGGAGACAAGGAGCTACTGGAGAGGGTCCAGTGGAGGCCCACAAGGATGATCAGGAGTCTAGAGCTTTTCTTCTTATGAGGAAAAACTGGGTCTTTTTAGTCTGAAGACTGAGAAGGGATCTTATTAGTGCTAATAAATATCTCAAGGGCAGGTGACCATGGCATGGTGCCAGACTCTTTTCAGTGGTGCCCAGTGACAGAAGAGTAGCAGGGGCAATAAATTGAAATACAAAGTTCTACTTCAACATGAGGAAGAACTTTACACAGAGAGTGGTATAGCACCGGGACAGGCTGCCTGGGGAGGTCACGGACTCACTCTCCTCTTCTGGAGACGTTTAAAACCCACCTGGATGTGTTCCTGTGAACCCACTTTAGATGATCCTGTTTGGCAGCAGAGTTAGACTAGATATCTCCAGAGGTCCCTTCCAAATGTAACAACTATATGATTCTGTGATTAATTTTATTCTATGTAAATTCCAATCATGGACAACTTCCTATAGTAACAGTGTCCTGTTGTTTATATTTATTTTTTTCTCTATTTAATATTCACATCCTTTCCAGTATTCCACTCTGTCTACCTCATACCTAGAAGGAAATTGTCTTAATTACTTTGAAAATTAATTACTTAGTTATTTTAATTATTTTGTTGTTTTAAGTATGTAGACATTTTCTATTTTTGTTAAATGAGCAAAACTAAAACTTTTCACCTGTTTCCATTATATTTTGATTTCTTTGAATTTGTGTTCATTTAATTTTCATAAAAGTTTTTCTCACAGATTACATTATCCTAGGAAAAATACTAGGGATTCCTACGGTTACTGTGTATTTCAGCAGTACTGCCAATATGAAGCATTTTATCAATAGTTTTGCCCTATTTATTTTATAAGATGCCAAAATATTGACTCTTATGTCAATATTATTATTTACTGTTCTGTTGAGCAGTGAGCCAGTACAAGAATTAGTTAAACCTCTACACATTTCCATCTCCCAAAGATATTCAATTAATTTTGTTTATGCAGCAAAACGCCTGAAAACTCAAAAGTTTCCATGACAGAAGAAACTTGTTCTCCAGAGAGCTCTTTTTATAGGATACAGGAGCCATAAAGTCAGACCCAACATTAAAATATGCATTTAAAGCAGAAAAAAAGATTATCTTGTAAAGAAGAACTCTTAATTATGATAAAAAACAGCACATGCTTTGAAGACCCATATAACTGATCTAACCTTTAAAAACCAGCACTGATTTATCTCTCCACCATCACATTTTAATAATGAATCTCTCTGATAAATGTGCATCTTTTTAAAAGACACACAAAGGGCTGTATGTGCTTACCTTGTGCGACTTCCATCATTGATTTAATGACATCACTTACAGAAATAAAATGGATAGGACTGCAGTTTCTATATATAAATGCTGAGCATTTATTTTTTAGAGCTAGAACTGGTTTGAGATGCACTCTAATGATGGAAATAGATATATATTCAAAGAAACAGTACTGACCTACTATCTGCACTTTTCTCAAGCTATTTTCAGCACCTTTCCACATTTACATTTCATAAGCAGAAAAGGAACATTTCTCTACCTTGCTTTATAAAAAATTGGGTCTGACTTTGGTTTCTGTCTGTCTAGAAGCATTCTTCACTGAATATAATTTCAAAGTCTGATCATTCACAGCTTGTCTTTTGGCTTGTGGCAAGGACATGGCTTAGGTCAAACTCCTTGTTTGGGGGTGCTTATTAGTAAAGCAGTATCACTTAAAAAAAAAAAAGTTTGGAAGCAGTTCATTCTCTTGTAAATCTCAGAAATCCTCACACAGGCCTTACAAACACATACGTACCTGTCATGTGCAAATCTATACTAAGTAGAAGATACAAGCTGATGTTTCCCCAGGGAATAAAACTTAGCTGTTCCTTATGGAGGTTTACATACCTTCAATACATTTCTTATGAAACAATATTGTTCTGAAGGTTGTATCTTTATCAAGTATGCTAATCTTTTGGTGATTTCTTGCACAATCTTTTAAGTGCTCTTAATATTGTTATGGTTTGTTTCATATTTTATTATGTCTTTCCACTGCTAACCTGCAAGCTGAAGTTATTTTACTAAGTAAATGAAGCCTTTCAAGAGGCAATGTGACTGGACTAAAATCCAATCAGATAATCACTGTTATCATAGAAGGTCAACTTAGGTCAAAGATAGCTCACACACAGCAGGGGTATAAAGGATGCTATAGAAGTATCACAGCAGCAGGTGATTACCTTCAGTTCAGGTGCTGATGAATTTCTCATCAGCTAACACAAAGCCTACATGTAAAAGCATGATACAAAGAATAACCCTAGAGCTCATTCAGATTGAAATTCTGAATATAATTTTAAAAAGCACATAAACCAAAAGCAAACTAACAGCACAAATACAATCAATGAAATAATTACGTTTATGAAGACATGATACAAAAATGGATTACCCATTAGATGAGAACTCAAAGACATAAAAATTCCACTGTATTTCAATATAGCTCACTGTACAGTAAAAGAGAAAACGAAAGCTAAAATTAGAAAAATGGAAAACTTAGACCTAGATATTAAAGAAAATTGCAAACTGTCCTTCACTCTGTAATAGTTCTTGTAGCAGTGCTACCACTTCATGAGTTAAAGATAGAAAAATAAATCATGGATCTTAGATGACTATTATAATGAAACTAATAAAGAGTATCATTGAAAACTAGGTAAGAAATATAACATCAGTTTTCCTAGAAGAGATGTAATATAAACTAAATGCTGGTAAAAAACTTGGGAAGATATATCAAAATGAAGAGGTAGAATTATTACAGCCTGTTAAGTGAAAAAAAAAAACAAAACCAAAAACCAAAACCCAAAAATAAACCAGAAGTGGATATAGTATTACAGATGAATATGAAAAACATGTCTAAACTTAGGTGTAAGCATGAAATTTTAATACAGATATTAGTGTGAGTAAGAGTAGACTTCTGAACTGCTTTAAAGTCAGATTAGGATGGCAAAGAAGAAGTGAATCCTGGATTATGTTCACTGCAAGATGAACTTACATTGTCATATTATCTATATCTGCACACCTGTTTAAGATTATCCTGTAACACAGCGGAGTCAGAAAATTTAAACAAAGGTTTGAATTTAAACATCATTCAGACCTGCTTATTTTCAGAGACCAGTGTGATGTTTCAATTATTATTATACCTATACATAAGCATATGCAGGTCCTAGTTAACTCTGAATCTAAAATTGTATTAGCAAAGATTGGAGAAAAAGGTCATCCTTTTTCTTCTTCCTTTGGGCACTAAACTATTACAAGAAAACAAATCTGCCAAAATAATTCTATTTCTCTTTAAAAGCCATGGATGGATTTGATCTAAATCACTGAATAATGTGAAATTAACTGGTCTGAATATCTAAGAAGAAATAGTCATTCCCACCGCAAATCTTATACAAAATGTAATATTCATATAGATGATACAATTCTGATATAAAAGCTGTACACTCTTTCTCTCCCTTAAAAAGAAGAGGAGCAATCTGTAGATATTCCAAAGATGAAATAGACTGCAGGAAGACACAGACAATTCAAAACTAAACGGAAAGCTAAGTATTTAAAACACTTGACTTACTGTCAAAATATAGACAGGAAGGAAAAAAAAGAGATGCAAAGGAGATGAAAAAAGAGATTGTGGAATATGTTAACAATGCAATAAAAAAATTAAGATTAAAGGTTATTTAAAAATCCACACACAGTTCTTTGAAAAATAAAAAGGAAAAAAGATCTTGCATTCCACTTTTAACCCAAAAAGAAGAGAAATATAATAAACAATCTGTCCTCATACTGAAGTGAAGTTTAAAATAGCTCTAGGAAAATATCGTATTCATAAGATCTCCTTCCCCTTTGCACAATTTAAAGGTTGGGGTTTTGTTTGTTGTTTTTTTTTTGGTTTTTTTTTTGTTTCATTTTTTTTTCTTTA
>JACDOX010000158.1:229169-434179 GCA_014549065.1 Cardinalis cardinalis | reverse complement strand
ACTATTTCTTTCTGGGTTTTTTTTGTTTTTGTTTTTGTTTTTGTTTTTTCTTTTTTGTTTTTGTTTTTTTTTTATTTTCCCGGTTGTGCTGGTTCTAGATATGTTGGTCCTTATTTTGCCTGAAATTACTCCAACTAATCTTAATTTATGATTTTAGGGACATCTAATGTCCTGCCAGTTGCAGTTGGGGAATACAATGGCATTCTTCTTATGTCAAAACTAAAATGGAAACTTTATCAGGTTGGTATTCTGGTGCCCTAGAAAACTTAGTCTCATTTGAGCCATTTTTCATAGAAGGGATAATGCTGGAAAACTATGTATCTTCTTCTTCTTTTTTGTTTTTAGTTAAAAAACCTTTTTTAAAAACTACACTTATCAGCATTCAACATGTTTTTTCCTTACTGCACATTGTAAGCACAAGTTATTACAGGAATATATACATTTAGAGAGGAGAGGCCATAATTTGGCAGCAAAAATCCTGCAAAGTGCAGCATTTTCAGTGAGGAGTTGCATGTGAAAGTGCATGTCACAGTCAGGTCTTCCACACCTGGCTGCAAGAACAAAAGGAGCAAAAGGCTGTCACTAACTGGAAGGCAGGCTGGCAAAGTAAATCAAATCTATCTGAACCTGCAGCAACAGAAGATCTGTTAAACATACCCCAAGGGGCATAACTCTGAACACTTTCGCAGCACATATAACAGGTTGATCTTGAAATAACTATAAGAAACAGTCAACTAAAATCAGGTCTGTAGCATCTGTTAGGCAACTTTCCTACAGTCAGTGCTATTTACAGGGTAATCTCTATTGAAATTGTACTGGGAAATAAAGGAGGAGAGTAGGATGAAAACATACATCTGTTTTGTTTCTAAATCAGAAACAAAGAATTATTGTTCTACATGCCAGAAGAATTAAGCTCAAATTACTGTGCAAAAGGATTTTACTGTTCAAGGAACCTTTAAAATAGTTCTGTAGTCCAATGTCAGTCTAATAAGGACAAGGGTAATTGGCCTGGTTTACATGAATAATCCTATTGATTTCAGCAGAACTACTTGAGTGAGTAGGCCAATTATATTTTTGTTCTTACTCAAAATTCACATATCATTCTTCTGAAGTCTTGTAACAATTTCTGAAGCTCTTAAAAATTTGTCTAGACTTATTTCTATTTAATAATACGTCAATGCTCATATTCTTCATCTTTAAGACACCTGTTTCTTTTTCCTTTAATTACGTTAATAATCTCTGACACAATGATAGCCATAACCAAAATAATGCATGTGTGAATATCAAAACAGTAGAGTTATCAATCTAGAAAAACGAAACATATTATATTGCTTTTTAGGAAACATACTATTCCTCTGAAACACATCAGTTCTATGTCATACCATTATGACTCAGTCAGTGTACAGTACATGAAATCTTGCTGTTAACAAATATGGTCATTGTCATTTTCTTCCTACAGGTTTTAGCACTGCTTATTCAAGTCATAACACAAATTATTTGTCTAATTTAATAATATGGTGCACAATTTGTATGAACATCTTCTTTCTTCAGTCAGCAAATAACTTCTCCTCAAATTTTAAAAAATGTCCAATAAGGAATATAATAATGAAAATGTGATTTTTAAGCTGTTCTACATTTTCACACCAAATGGAAGTGCCAAATGATTTTATCAGAAATAATATTATTGTAATAGGCATCAAAGAAGCAACGACCAGCTACTTATTGCAAATTGTTACCAACATTTTTTTCTATTACAAAATTGCATTATTGTTATGTCTACAATAAGAATTTTACATTTTTACATTCCCGAATTAGATTAACACTGTGGCTGTGAAGATCCTGATATGTATTCCATGCACAGCGCTTAGCAGGGAAGGAAGAAGGTCACTGCAATTCTATTGTTTCTAAAGTTTGGATATCTGTGCTCTTGTTTGCTCTTGTTTGTCACTTTTTAGCTATTGTAGGAAAGCATAAAATTCTGAATTAAGATGAACTGGTGGAGCACAAGTATGCTTGATGAAGTACATGGGAGTTTTTTTGTAAGCAAAACTCCTCCTAATATGTAAAGGCCTTTCTTGACACACAAACTCATTGCTGCAATCCTCTAATGTCACTTGTTTTATTCATAGATTATTATACACTATTAAATTGCATTAACATGATTGCAAGCTTAAAGCCTGATTAATTATAAACATATAATAGATTACATTGCATTATATTTCTTTGCAACGAATCAGCATTTATTCTGTGTGAGTTGAATTTGTTTCACCCATTTGGAATGATCTATGGGCAAACATTCTCTCACATTCCTTTGCTGAAAAGAACAGCAAAAGCATTGACAACTGCTACAGGACTACATTTCCTAAAATTTAAATACTAAAACTGAACTCCATAGCTGACACGTCTTCTGTTGTTGAGTGAATACCTAACAAAAATCATCTAAGTTCACAGTACACGGGTGATTCCTAGTTTTTTTTTTGTACCTGTGCAAGGAAGTACTCTCTGATCTTGATCATGTTGCACCTGTCCTGCTGGTAAAACAATATTACCTCACAGCTGTAGTAAATTAACAGTGCCCATAATCCTTCGATTGGTTCATACTCATATGAACACATACACAACAAAACACTAAATAAAAATGAAAATTCTCAGTCCATTGAAGTTTACATTCGTTTCTGACATGATCTCTAGCAAACCTAGCATTTTATCTATGAAGATCAGTTTCTACAGACAGAAAGAGAAAAACAAGGTGTTGAAAATAGTATAGGATATTCCAGAGGCTTTTGCCTGTACATAATGAACTTCCCAAGCAACGAGTTAGTATTCTGAGATACAGTGAAAACTTCATATAGCCATTATATGTTTGATTTGCATTATACATGAGGTATGAATATGAAATCTAATAGTACCTATCTTTACCCCTCTTTCCTTACATAATTTGAAAAGCAACAAATGGAGAAGAAACTTCATCAAAGTATAAATACAGACATCCATGGTATAAAAAGAAGTTTGAAAAAAATCCTTTCTGCTTCAAAATACATGGCCTCAGAGATAGAATCTTAGCATTATAAATGTTAATGTGTATTAAAAACATATGGTAGCACAAGTAAGTAGATGCCACTTTTACTCTTGATTATTAAGATTTTATATTCTGTCCTACTTTTTCAAAATAATGCAACAAAGTCTTTACTACTACTTAAAAAAAAACCACAAAAGGCATAATATGGACACTGCAAGGCACCTAAAATTGCATATCTGAAGGCATTATTCTCCATTAAAAGGCTTTTGTACCACTCACCTTGCTGGGATTAGTTAATTGTACAGATACATGAAAATTCCCTATGTATATATAGTAAAATATGAGTCTTCAGTGAACGCATTGGAGGGTGACTGAAAGGACTTTATTTCCCAAAAAGACTCTCTCCATTGACTACTTAAGAGGTCTGGATTAATAAACTGGCTGCCTGGATTACTCGCAGGAGACGCATTAACCTTTGTTCACTTCTTTTAACATACACCTGTTTGTACAACAGTGGGACAGTGGTTCTCAGTGGAACCATCCTATCAAGGAAGCAAAGGATTTGCTGTTTAGTTCTCATGTTTTTTGGCCCTCAATGACAATATCTCCTTAGCTTTCTGTATACTGGCAGACTGGCAGTGTTTAGTTGCCTACATTAGTGGTCCATGCTAACACTGGACCACTGAGGGCACATCTACACTACCAAATATGTCAATCAGCTCTGATCTGTAGAGAGAAACACTTGGTGCTGAAAGTCTGGAATTCATAGAAAACGCATTTCAGATATTTTTTGTCCATTTCCGCTTGGGATTAAGTACAATTCCGGTACTGTAAAGTCTTCCATCTTTGTATCATATGGAAAGAATCCAGTTTGTGCTTTCTAGAGCACTTGAATTCAAAGCAAGCTAAACTGATCAGGAGATTTGCTTTGGAAAGCAGACCTGTTATTAGGTATGTATACATAGTCTTTATTCTTTCCATCTGTAATATAGCTGATTGCTAGTATTCACTGAAACAAACAAACAAAAAAATCACTGCTACTACTAGTTTAGTACTATTGATCTTAATAATGTGAAGACTGAATAACTTTTTAGTTTAACCCACTGAATATATTTGATCTTAAGGTGATGTAACATATGTATATTCCAAATACATAAAAGCCTAAAATGAATAGAAAAATAAGTTAAATAAAAAAATAAGTTCCTTGATAAAGATTCATAGTAACATTTCCAAAAGATAAGATTTTTTGGTTTATTTTAACTTTTTCCATTAAATCAAAAACTTAAAGTATTGTTTCAGCTCAGTAAAGATTTTTAATAAACACGAAATATTTTGAGTGCTTTCACTACTAAAGGGGAAAAAAAGAAGTAATGGAAAGTAAGTTTATACTTAACTAAAGAAATAATTCAGTTTTGTTTCAAACCAAAATATTTCATTGTATTTTTATGTTTGTGTTCACACAAAATAGGAAAATGAATCATGAGATGTTTTCTTCAGTTGTATATATTTTTTTCAGCAGAAAAAAGTACATTTCTTGGTTTAAAACCCTTAAAAGTTAAAAAAACAAGCAAAAATCCAAACTTAGATATACTTGTAAGGAGATAAACAGTTTGCAGTGAACCTGGAACATCACAAAGTAAAAGCAGTCGTTTTAAAATCCTCTCTACGTAAAGAGTGACTCACACAGAAATCTAACCAAAGAATGAAATAAAGAATGAAGAGTAAGACAACCTCTCTATTATTTTGTTTCTTACATTCTTCTTAATCCATGTCATCGATGTAGTTTTCTGGCTAAACTGCATATTGGCCTAATGGGCAGTCAGCAAATTAAAAAAAAAGCAAAAGAAATTGAATAAAAATGCTTCATCAACTGCCTCTGGTGAAGACCCTCTCTTGTCCATTTTTTTGGCAATAGCATTGATGCAATAATGTGAAAACAAACATATTTCATTTGAAAAGATATTGTGACATTTGAAAATAATTATTTTCATTGTATAAGGCATCAGTCGTGTTAATTATACTGAAAAATAGCAAGAAAAAGAAGTGGCTCACATCATCAAGAAAATGCAGTAGTTTTGGCACATGCCACAGTAACACCAACAAAACTTTAAAGCTGATTTTTGGTGAAATGCTAAAAACAGGTAATTAAGGAATGAAGAATTTGACGGGCCTTGTGTAAATGATTAAAACCATTTGTAAGATGAAAAAATTTATATATATATACCTGAATTTTTCAAAGTTGTCTGTGAGACTTTAGAGGGAGCTAGGTATCCAGCCTTCATAAGAATCCTTGAAAATTCTTTGTGCTCTTTGTGTTTCCCAGATTTATTTTTTTTAAGGGAGGGAGAAATAACTCTCTCACCGTGTTTTGTACTTTTGATACAAAATAGAGATAAGGTTTTTTTGTGTATAAATGTGTTAACTCCTATGGAGTTAACTGCACCAGGGGAAAGAGACTGCTGATGTCTGCTTTATGAGATAGAATTTATCCAGTGTAGAGAGATAATGTGATGTAAAATGTGATGATACACTTCTTCTACAGGAAACTATGCTGTGTGCAACTGCTAATTTTATCACAATACAAATAAATCACTTCTATTTCCTGTGTGCTGTGGAAATGTTTTCAAGCAATGCATTGTTTTGAAATTTAATAGATGAAGCATAAAAGAAAGCATAGAAAATTACTACAGGATCTATTTCAGTGAAAGGATAGCTTTGGACTGCAGTTATGTGGACTGAACAAAGCCAGGTTCTTAGATCCCAATATATGAAACAATTCTTGTCTTTATCACATTTGCCATCTCCTTTATACATATCAGTCAAGTCAATCTTAAGATTGTTTGTGGTCTATGTCAAAGAACAAAGCCATATTTATCAGTTCTATTCTCACTCATTACTTGCAAATCAAGTAACTAATTTGATTTTATCTAACTGCACTTATCTAATTATCAGTTTAACCTGGCAGTCAAAATGGCAGACTTGGATTCCTTAGGACGCACAGAAGAACATCACCTGCCAAAATGATCTAAAGAATAAAGGAAAAATTTTCTAAATTCTTGAGGAGAAGTTGTGTGCTGGGAAGAGAGCACCTGTTATAATCTGAATTGTTTCAACAAATAATCTGAAATCTGGGTAGAGTTACAGAAGAAAGACTGTAAGCACAAGGAATGACTTAGGCTCTACCATCTCAAGGAATTGCCTCAAAACTCTTGGAAGACTGTGAATAAAATTAGAGTATCTTAATCTTCCTGAAACTGACATTACAACCATCATCCGGTTCTGTCAATATCCTATCATTTTTTGAAATGCTATATAAGCTATTATTTTTCCATCACACACTATGTAGTTCATTATTTTAAGTCTCAAATTTTCCCAACTAGCTGAGTGTCCTGCAGAATGCCTTGCAGATTTCAGTGCTGATGAAGAATTTTTTAAACTATTTGATAGCTCTTGACAAGACTGGTGACCCCATAGAGGGCGAAGTCAACATTGGAGCAGGTTTTATGGCAGCACTTGTGATAATGCTATAGGGGACCCACCCTGTCCCACAGAGTGTGGATCCCCTACAGCATTACCACAAGTCTGTATGCTTACCCACGGAGCAGCCTGCTCCTGATAGACTCTTTCCTGTGCAATGGACTCAGGTTGGAACAGTTAGTGAAAAACTGCAGTCTGTGAGAAAGACCCATACTAAGAAAGATCATGGGGGAGTGTCTCCTGTGGGAGATACACCACACAGGAGAAGGAAGAGTCTGAGGAATCCTCCCACTGATGAGAAATGAGCAACGGAAACAATGTGTGATGAACTGGTGCTAACCTCCATTGCCTGTCCTACTTTGTCACTCAAAATAAAGAGGGAGAGAAATTGGGAGCTCAGTTAAGTCTGGGAAGGTGTTTTCAAGATTTGGGTTGATTTCTCATCATCCTACTCTAATTTGATTGGCAATAAACTAAATCAATTCCCCAAAGCACCGTTTATTTTGCCTGTGACAGTAATTGATGAGCAATCTCTGCCAGTCCTTATCTTGACCCATRAGCCTTTGATAGTATTTTCTCCCCCATCCAGTTGGGGAGTGGAATGTTAGAGTAGCTTGGTGGACACACAATATTCAGCCAAGGCAAACCCACTCAAAGTGTGTATGTTCTGAACACACCTTTTACAAAAGTGTGCCTGTTAGCAGCAGTAACACTGAAGATCCAGCTATACCACCACTATCAGTTCACCCAGCAGTGACAAATAACTGCTTCAATAAATGTCTTCAAAATACAAGGCTTATAAAAGCATAACAGAAAAAAACTGGAACTGTGAATTGATAAAGTGAAATAATACAGTTCTGTCACACTAAGTCTTCTGTGTAAGTAGATAATACTACATTGTGGATGTCTCGCTACATTTCATATAATGTTTAGTTATCATATTCACAAGAATTTCTTGACAATTATGTCTGTTTACCAAAAGTGTCTTTTTTAATCTCCAATCATATGGAGTCTATGGAAGTACTGTGTTCTTCTAAGCTCCAGAATCACAAAACACTCACCTCACAAAGCTTATTTTTTTAGGAATGTGATCAGAAAATTATTATTTTTTTCTTTCTGAATTATAATTCTCTTTCCACGCCAGAGATTTATATCACTTGACCATATTCAAATGCTATCTTAAGCTGTAACAAATCCATGAATAGGGTTCATGTTCACATACTGAAGAGAAAAATTTCAGGGGTACCAAATAAAACACCTTCCTAATACTGCAGTACCCTTTTCTGGTTTTTGCCAGTGGGACATTAAATTTGTACTGGTTTGTACCTTTATTACAGAAGTAATTTAATTATAACTTATTCATAAAGAAGGGTAATCTCATGGTAATTTTTAGATGTGTTCAACATCATGGCTGAATTCTTATTATAATGTGTGGGACATAAATATAAGCTCTTGTAGTTTTCTGTTTCTGCTCTTTTCAGTACTACATGCATATGTAGGTGTCCAATGCTTTTTGCATAAAATTGACCTATCCTAGGAAAGAGGCAGAAGCTCTAATACAGCTTTTTTTTTTAATTTCTCAGTGCAAAATATCCCTCATCATGTAATTACCATTCTTTTCCCAACTGAACACTATTCAAAAATTTCCATGCGCAAATGTCAGTTTTTCTGTTGTCTAGGAGCACAAAACAGAACTATGAAGAAGTGTTTGGTTATTATCTGAGTTCCAATCACACCTTTCTCAACTGAATCTTTAGTCAGACAGCTTGCAAAGTGTGCCACTGCACTAACTTTCTTACATTAGTTGTTAACAGTAAACTAATCCAAACTTTCCTCAAAACAGTTGTGCAAACCTCTAGATTAATTCTACCTCCTTTCAATTTTGTGTTTTCATTGACAAGAATATTTTCAAAAGCACATTTTCATATCAGAAAATAATGCCTCACATGAATTCTGTCTTATAAGACAAGGACTTTCAAGCTACTCACACCAGCCCTCCAACAAAAAGACTGGGACAACACAAAAAAAAGCTAGGAGGAGACCTGACCAGGACAGATGATCCCAATAGACCACAGGGATGTTACACAGCATATAGTTTATATGCTCAGCATATAAACTATGGGAGAAGTTGGTGGGGGGGCTGCTAAGGAACTGGCTGTGCATCCATCAGCACAGGTGGTGAGCAACTGCTCTATGCACCCTTTGTTTTGATTATTATTGTTTCTGTTCTTCTTCTTATTATTATTATTTCTCCCATCATTGCTATTATTAGTATTTTCCCTTCCTTTTCTGTGCTTCTAAACTGTCTTGATCTCAGTCCTCAATTTTTAATTTTTTTTTTAACAATGCGGTTCCCCATCCCACTGGGAGCAAGGGGGTAGTGAATGAGCAACTGTGTAGTGTTTAGCTGCCTGCCAGTTTAAACTGTGGCACATCTTGAGTCTTCTCCTTTGTCCAGACAGCAGAGTCTTCTCCTTTGTCCAGACTTTGTCACTCTTATGAGAAGGAAATGCCACTGCTATGTAGGCACCTAAGCAGATTAAAGTAATACTATGTAGCTGTATTGTTATCTTTTGATCTCAAAGCATTTCAAAATGAGCATAAACATACATACATATCTACATATGTATATATGTGTATATCTAGACACATATACTAAAAATCTACACAAAAATGTTTCTTCAGAAATGGAATAACAGTCAGCATTTTGTCACGAATGAAAGGACGTAACTGAAACTTTGCATTAACTTTAATTTTGCCTTGTCTTAGCAATCAACAGACAATCATCTGCAGATTTTTTTTATGCTTAGGTAATTCTACTTGATTCCTAAAGGGATTGCTCTTTCAATTCTTTTTGTAAGAAAGGTTTTCAGACTTTGAAGTTGAACTGAATGCTGACAAGGTGCTCAAAAGGCCATATTAGCTATCAAAAACTGTGCTAGTCAGTTGAGATTTTTCTTTTTTTATACATGAACATAATATTTGTTACAGGATACTCTGTGAGGAAATGCTGCTATGTTCACAGGAAGGTATTGCATATTGGTATGTTGGTCTGCATATGGATTCGTTAATACATTCATTTTTATATTTTATATCAGTTACTCTCACTTTGTTTTGTACAAATTCTTTTTCATAAGAACACCAATGCTGAAAATACCTAGAACAGCAGTAAATTCATTAAGGATTTTATTAAGTCAGCTAGTCATCAGGTACAATTCATCAATTGCTCACACCTTTCTGCTATATTTTTGCTAAATGCATCTTCTTTGGAATTTAAATTATGACAAAAAAGTGGCTGACTAATCTGAATTTCTCAATTTATTCATGTTCAATAAAAACCTGTTCATCAGCTTAAACTCAACTATGAGTTCAAATCAAATTTAAACCACTTGGGAGTAAACAAAATTGCTCTTCTTCCCTAGCACGTCAGCTATGGATAAAAATAACAAGCATATTTCCAAGGAGCTCAAGATTCTAAACCTCTGTTTCTACCAACAGATTTTACTGAAATGATTTAAYGATTAGAAAGAAGCACCCTGGGTGTATTTTAGATTAAATATATTTTGATCCATGATTAAAGAGAACAGAGAGAAAAAATAGATGTAGGGTCCTATTTGGAGATTACAAGGGTTTGCTTTTCACTGAAGTCAATATTAACTAAATATTCATTGCACACAAATTTTAGATATGCTGTCACAATTTCTTGAATATCTTTCAGTATCTTCATCATCCTCTCTCTTTCTTCGGTCTTCCTCTCATTTACAGACCATGTACAAATCTTTAACTGGAAAAACAAGATTACTGAGATTCTTGGAAAAGTCACATATGAGATGTGAGGCTTGGCTATAAAATACAAAATTTAAAATATTTTTTAGATAGCTACCTATCTAATTAAGTACTATTTTTCCCGAGTTCTCTTTAATTTTGACAAGACAGTTCTGTTTAAAACCCCAGCCAAAAGAGTCTAGGATTGGGAAAGCCAATTGTCAGGAATATTTTAGGCAGTTAAATTGCGTATTCATCAAGACACCTCTGATACAGGGCAGCACTCTACGCTGAACTCTTGTTGCTCAGAAATTATGTGTGAAAGAGGCAGGGTGTACTTACTCACGGCAGGAGCTGTTCTCAAGCTCAGATCATTATCCTTGGGACTTGCCTGAGCTATATTGAAGGTGTGCCTGATCATGTGCTCTGTCAGCCTGAATTGACACAGACAGCTGAACTATTTTGAGGCTTGACATTGGATCTACTCTGTCTCTACAGAACTCATTGGTACCAAATTGTCACCAGTCTTGCTTTGCTCTGCATTTGGATGCTGTAGAACTGTGCCCATGACCTTACAGGCATCCTTCTGTCACTATTTGCTCCCACCTTACCTTCACTCTAGCAGCCATTCTTACTGCTCATAAAGTGCAGATTGTTAAATTACAATTAATGTATTTTTAGGTAAAATATTGCAATTATGAGATTTTGTTCTTGCATGGAGTACACATGTGATGATAATCATTCCATCTCACTTGTCGTAAATAATTGGTTTGTATGTCTTGGTATAGGTAATGGATGATAGTGAAGCCCATATCTGAGCTGCCGGCTAGCCATGAAAAGCTGCTGAATGTGAATTGCAGGAGACTCTCCTATGTGACCACACTCCTTCATACCTGATGAAGATGTAACATAATATCCTTTGTTTTTATCTGGAAGTCTATATCTGCCTCAGAGTTAGTAAGAATTTTTCTTTGCTGTGTAGTCATATTGTTAAAACAGAATACAAAATACATTGCTTTCTAGAAGCAAAAGGTGAGCCAACAGTTGCAAGCAACTTTAGCCTCTGTCTCCTTGAGTGAGGACTCAAAAAAGGAATAAGATATACCACTAAGCAGATTATAAGAAAGATAGTATGAAATGAAAAAACACTTTTTTTAATTTTTTACATCTTATAAAATCTTCCTGCTTGAAAATTCTTTTAACAAAGATGAAATTTTCTATGCTAGAGATGTAAAGCTGTATTTCTGATGGAGTTCATAATACTGCAGCTCTGAAGGATTCTAGCAAAGATCTCAAATCAATAATCACTAACTAATTGTTAAGGGAAATTGACTCTTAAACTAGAAAAAATAGAACACAAGGAAGAGAGAGAAGAGAAAAATGCAGTGACCCACCAGTTACCTATCATATGAATAGCAGATATAGGATCAGAATTCATGTGATACTAAGTATTGTTAGTCAAGAATTTAGATAAATTATCTTCTTTCATATGATCAGTGTCAATTAAATATTTATAAGAAGAAGGATTTTTGATATTAGTAAACTAAAAAAAAATATCTTGCAGTTTCACAGCATTATTATAATCAAAGCCAAACATCGTGGACATGAGACAATCTAGTAATTAATGCCCTGGTCGCTTCTAAGGTGGGATTTTGCTTTTGCTCCAGGTGGGAGTAACCTGAATTTTGATTTCCCATAGCACAAATGCTCTTCAAGGTCTATTAAAACCAAAGATTTTCTGAACTTTCACAGATAATATTTACCTAAAACTACATGGGGAAATAGATAGATTTTTCTAATTAAAAATGTAATGCCAAATGACATAAAAACACTTATTCATGTTGGTAGTGAGTGTTTCAAGTCAGTAAATAGCAAGAGTTTTGAATATAATAAAATAGCAGATTGTCAAAATAAAGTAATAAAAACATGCATAGTATTAAAAATATCTCCGCATGTGTATATATACATATAATCCATCAGTGTCATTTTAATGACTGAACATGGAGGAATTTTAGCCTCTAATTTATGCTACACCATTTATTCTGCTTATTTATTTGAGTATTTTTATGACAAATTTAAATAGAGACCTAAATATTTATTAAGGTCTATAAATTATCTTGCTCAACATTTTAAAAGAAGCCAATTCTTTATGATGTTTAACTCTTCTAAACCCAGAAACTAATAAAAAACAAATAGGACTTTTTTCAGCTGAAGAGCAACTATTATTTTGCAGATAACTGCAAGAACAGCTAGCACCTATGTGTCTATTCAATAGAGTTTTACATAAATTTAACGTTAAACCCGTTTACTTCTAGACCTGACATAAATGCAAATCAAGTCAACTGTAAAATATATCTTAGCTTTGTCCTAAATTACTGAAATTATGAGCATATATAAATTTAATAATGAAACACAATTTTACTAGATAGTGCACACTCTATCGACATCAACCTTCCCAGAGAAGACCAAGCGGAAGATCCGCTATTTTTTATTCTCTTTAAGAAACAAATAGCAAAAAGGTTACAAATGTAGGAACTCTTAAAGAGAGGTCAAGTAATTCACTGGAAATTATTATTTGTTTCTTATTAGATTTATTTCCCATTATAAAAGAGTTACAGAACCTTCACTGCAGTGACTTTTGAAGGATAATGTTAACAGACAGCCAGTGGCATTCAATCTATTTGATCGACCATGACTTGATCTTGAAAAAGCTTTTGCTTTGGTTAAATGGTAAAAAGTAATCTGAACTTGGAAAACAATGGCCTCATTGAAGCTATCTTCAGTTAATGTTTCCTCAACATGTTTGGTTTGATGATCATTAATAGTTAATGAATGAAATACTGAGTTATCTTCTGGCTGTATTTTTTACACATATTGGAAATAATTTCATCAGTGGCCCACAGGCACTAAGAATTAATTCAAAGAATTTCTAATGGCTCCCCCTTTTGCCTTATTCTTTAATATTTTGTGGAAATATATAGCCATCTTTAATTTGAGTAAAAGTCTGATCTAATTTTTCTTTAAACATATCTATTTATAGTTGGCTTCAGTGAACCATTGGCCTGCACAGTAAATATTTAGCCTAAGAGCCAGCTCTATCCTCTTGTCTACTTCAAACTATATGCATAAAAATCATCATGTTTATGGTTTTGGATTTTATAAATGAAACCTACTTCAATAAGTGAACAGATATGCTTTCTTTCAAACCCATCACTATGAAAATACATATATGAATTATGTCAAAACTTAAGACTTTAACTTGCATTACATCGTATCCCTAAAATGTGGCATCATAAAGCAGAAATATCCTGCAATAGAAATATGGAGATCAGCCACCTTAGAATGGATACATAACATTAAAACCAGAATTCCTTAAAAGTGCATTAATAAATTTGTCTACTCCAATTTAAAATTATTTATCTCTGTGTCCGCTACATCTGTGGATGAATATTCATAAAGAACACCAAGTACAATCATATTATTTTTCTCTCCAATGATAATAGAATTACATACTGAAATTTTCGTAAACCCAAATTAATGATTTAAGCAAAAGTTTATTTGTCTTACCCACGAAATCACATTAATGTTCCTCTTTATGTATGCAATAGAAGTTAATGAGATATTCTTGCAAAAAAAAAAAAAGCTTCTACTTCTATTACCTCTTTTATTATTCAATGAAAATATGTTTCTGTTCTGGAGATAGGCAAAGGAATGGATGCTTCTGGTCCCAAGATACCATAATCTGAACAAGTCAAGGTGATCAGATGTCATTTTGACACATCTCAGGGCAGGCAGGTGCCCTGTATATGCTCCTCTGATGAGTAAAAAGTGGATGTTGATTAAAGTTCTGTTACATGCTACACTGCCAAGATACATGTGCCTTAATCCCCTTTCTCCAAAACCTGCCTCTGATTTATACCCATGAGGGTGCCAAGAGCATTCTGTCCCTCTTATGTATGTGAAAATAAAACAATTTGGAGAGAATCAAATGAACCCTGGATGTTCACAGACAACCCTGCCTATTAAGAAAACTTCCAACATAACCTTTAAAGCAATATATGTTTTTAAGTAGGTGGATTTCTTCTTAATCAATTTACATGTAATGTACACTATATGCCTTCTCTACAAATTGTGATAGAAAAAGAAAACCAAAAAGATTTCTACAAATCAACATATTGTTAAAGAAAATGTTCTCGGGTTTGTTATTGCACTTGGAGAAAATTTCTTCCACCCTACACCCCAGGAATATGTAGTATCATTCACTGGTTCCAAACCCGATGAAATCAAAACAGGATTTTATTTCAGGGAATGTATGTGAGAGAAAGTTTTATCTTGCTACCTACTGTCAGTTTTAGTATAGATCTTTGCAAAAATGGCAGAATGGTATATTCTACATAAATTACCAAGTCTTTTATTAGTACTATGACATGTTTTTCCAGTTAGTTCCTGTTGTCTTGGCAGTACAACTCTATTGTAGCCTATTCAAATGCAATTGTATTTGTTTTTCACATGCAGTGCATTTGATTACTAAGATCTTTTTCAGCATTTTTTGTAGATGAAAACGTGAATTTTTGTCTGAATTTTTTGTTTTGTGTAACTATAAAGAACAGCATGTAGACCCTTCATGCTGGAAAAACAGAAGCTGAAGTATAATAAAAATTACAACTGAATATCACTTCAATGAATACTTTTACACTAAAAATGAAAATATCTACTTTCAATAGTGTAGACATGCTTCAACTTAGAACTGCAAAGTGGAAACTCCCCTAAGCTTCACCAGTCTACACCCATGATATATTCAACAGAATACACCCACACAGCAGATCTGATATTCATTACGCAATCAAAGCAAACACTTAATTAAATGACTGGGCTGTTTCATAACACTGTTCACAGAGGAACATTACTTTATTTATTATTCATCACAACTTCTGCTGCGACATATTTTAAATATAAATTGTAATGACTGTTTACTTCTGCCTCACAAGATGCCTCTCTGTTAACCACAAGACATTCTCATACATAGAGATGGTTGATGAGAAGAGAGGACTTCATTCTTTTTCTCCTTGACAAATAGGTTTATGAAAACCATGAAGCCTATGCTACAACATCCATTCCTCTTCTATTCTCTATTCTAAACTATGCTTAAGATCTCAAAGCTGTGCATACACATAAGTAGTAGAAAAGTATATTTATGGCATATTTTTCGTCAAATACTTGACTATGACTTTACTAAATTGCATGTAAAAAAAAGCAAAATATGACGTTTTGGGTGTAATGGGCTAACAATACTTAACATAGGTTTATTGTTACCATATATTTACTAAAAATATTATTGAATTTATTGTCTCTTTGTGCTATGATTCCTAATACCAGTCCCAACGGTAGATCTTCTTACTTTTTTTTGACCGTTGGCAGATTCCTTGATACAGAAATAATCTTTTGGGTGTGCTCTTTATTGGGCTGTGTGATGAACTAAAAAAAAAAATGGAGAAAAGGATGAGCTGCTTCATCTGTGGTGCCACTGAAAGAAATGCCTAACCTGCCTAAATGAACTAACCTGCCCAGTGGTACCATGATGCATACCTTCTGTTTCAGTTGAGGACAGCTGCATGAAACTTGTTGATTTCTTGAATAGCAGAACTGAAGCCTAGAAGACTTTAGGAACCATAGCCAGTGAAGTCACTGCAAAAACCTTCATTCAGAGGTGAAATGGAAATAACATACAAATGAAAAAGAAAGAAAACACCTTTTGCATAGTAATGTAAACCATAAAAAGCACATCCTTTTAAATAGAATTTTATGATGCCTTTTTACGCTGACTGCAGAACCAGTTCAAAGTACCTATGAAAATAAATTACAAACTCCTTGTTTCTTTTTTTCTTCAACTATTTTATGGAAATTCAACTTTTTGTTAGCTCCATTTATATTGCATATTTTCTTATACTGGTAGAATATCACATTCAGGAAAGATTTTCCTTGAAGAAAATAAGAAACAGCAATGTTACTTTAATGATATATCTTCTAGTGAGTAATTGTTGCTATTATTTTCTTTCCAGGGACTGTAGTTCCAAAGTTTGTTTACATCCCCCCTAGGAGTAGGTTGCTGCTGAAAAAAGGTGTTGGTCTTTGTTGATTTCTGTCCTATTTACTTGTTCCTAATTCTACCTTAGTTTCCATGCAGTAAGTTTATCATACTGAAGCACAATTTTGTTGGGAAGTGGAGGGGAATGAAAATACAGAGTAGTAGATTTAACTGCTCTTTGTGACTGATTCCAGTGCTAGAACAGGCAAAACCAAAACCTGGGAGTTTGTCTGAAATTAAAATGTATCTATACCATTGTTTTTATATAAATATATAAACATACAGGTATGTGCTTTTTATCCACATGGTTCCACATGTATTTGTAGAAGTATGCTTGTTCAGCTTCCAATATATGATTTGAGCTTAGCTTAGCATCCATCAATTTTATCTCAAATGTAATCCAGTTGTACAATATTTTAAATTAAAAATCAAAACTGAATGATGAACACATTTAAAGAAAAAAGACTGATATGAAATTCCACCACAGAACCATAAGCTGAAAGTGATTGAAAGCTTCAAGATTTCAAAGCTCTGCAAGCATTTCGTGAAGTAACATGCTTTTATACATTGTGATAAGTCTTAAAAGTTGTGCAGTGGGAAAATTTGAATATGTAGACAACCGGGGAGGTAGAAGACACCTAAATTGAGAGTTTAGCTCTGCAAAATTAATGGGAATTTAGGGAACACAGTCTGAGATTTCCAATTTTATTTCTCATTCCTGAAAGCAGAAACTCTTTTTATCTCCTGCTCTTATTTAACTTCAGTATTCCCTATTCTGCTCAAGAAGGAATTTTAAATAACTAAATATATTTCTGGAATATTCTTAATTAAAACTTAAGGCATGTAAAATATATTGTTTTACAGTTCCACAAGTCAGCTCATACAGAAAAAACCCCAAATATCTTATTTGCTATGTAAATTTTTTCAGTTTATCACATCAAGCCACTCATATTACTTATGTTTGATTACCCCAAATTGTGTGGAAAAGGTAAATGAATAATTTCATAACAAGAAAAAGTTATTTAAAGTATTATCAACATAACAGAAACTTATAGGTAGCAGTATTGTTCGAAAAAGATTTCTGAATACAAATACACTACATTCTGATTTATAGCATTATGTCATCAAAGTAAAATGCAGTTATTTTCTCTTTCTTATGAGACAAGGTACATCAGAATTAAAATTTTCACACAAAGATAACAACCAGTTCTCTTTGACAGATATGGGAAGGTAATAACAAGTAGGCTTGAATGATAACAAAAAAAAAAAAGATTTAATCTTCTTTACCTTAAAGGTAATTAACAATAATTAAACCTGAAAGGTAGCCCTGCCATGTTTACTGGCTTTGGCAAGAGAGTAGAAATCATTTAACAGCTGTAGACCAGATTAAATCATAGCTGGTCACCCCAACCATGATTTCCACTTAGTAAGTCATGAGTAAGTAAGAGTTGAAAGACAATCCTAATAATTCACTGTCACTGGCACTAGTAAGGACATAAAAAGACAATAGAGTAAATGTGGAAATATGTCCTCTATAGCAGTAATTGTTTTGACTAATATGTGTCTGTTACCACTCTGTAATCCACTCAGAGGAATTCTAACTTTCTTTTTCAAGTTAATGCACAGCTACTGTTTTCTGTGCTTGAGTCAGGTCAAGCCAGGAAATACCAATAAATCTTTAAAAAATAAACTCACATGTGGAAAGGATTAATAAGATAAATAGACAAAAAAAAAAGAGTAAAAACCTCATAAGTTGAGATAGATTAAAAAAAAAACAAACAGAGAGAATGCTTCTGAAGGGAATAACAATGGGAAATTTTCAAGAATTTACATTCTTAGAAAACTTGACTTCTGAAACCTATCAATAGATAAGGAATCTACCAAGGTTAATTCTTGAAATAGTGGCTTTTTTGTTGTTGTTTTTGTAGTTGTATTGGAAGAGGGATCCCCTTATCTCAAAATTTTATTTACCTTTTCGCTCTGCTGTCTAACTGACATTCATAAAAAATCAACTACATGGTCAGTTAACGCATTGCTTTATGCTTAATTGAGTAAAATGCTATTCTAGTATTTTAATGCCAATTTCTGTGTATTTTATTTGACAAAACCATTTAAATTTTATTATTTTCTATTTTAATTTACATATAAAAACTGGATTTTGAAATTTATGCTCAGTCTACTCAAAGTGGCCAATTGTTGTTCTTATAGAAAACGGTATAATGAGCAAGAAAGCAACATATATATAAGACCCTGAGTTTCAACTGCTTTATTTTATGTGGATTCTTTGTGAAGATCTAATAAAATATATAAAGAATATCTAAGGAAATACAGAAAATATCTGATCACATTACTATAACATTTGTGATTTTGTTTAACAGGAAGTAAACTTTGTGATAGATGAAAATCAAGGTCATTCTTACAAAGAACATTTATCATCTAACAGCTTTTTCTAGTAAAACAGGTTAATGCTAACATACACAAGGTTTCTTTATTCTTTTTTAATATTGTTCTTCCTGAAAAACAGATTTCGGTTTAAAAATAACCTCTTACTTCAAAATCACCAAGCAACATGAAAGCACTAAGAGGAACTACTGAACTGCTGTATCATTAATTACTCTACAAAAATGTGATTCCTTTAAGTATAAGATCATCTGTCTTTCAGACAATAAACATTGCCACAAGGTATGCAGAATTGATTTATGAAGAAAATTTGTTTTCAGAGAAAGGTGACAGGTTTAATAAGGGATGAGATTTTAAGGAGACTCTAATTAATGTAATTAAAAAATTACCCCTTAACTATCAGTCATGTAAACTAAAATTCAGATTGTCATCCCTCATAAAAGAAGAAAACAAAACAGTACAAGGCCAAAAATACAGTAAGAAATGCTAATACAATTTCCTAAATGTAACCTTATCAAGCTTATCTACCTTCTCAAAAATGGATATTCTACAGCATATATGTTCAAAAGGTATGCTGCGATTTTCTGCCTCATACAAATTGTTCCCAGAACTGCTGCACAGTCCTTGCAAAGATGACATATTCTTTTCTAGGCTACCTCACAACTGTCTTCCTGATAAGTCCCTATATGAGTTTTGATTAGAAGTTAAGTAGTTTTTTCAACAGCAGCGACAAGATACGATGAGTATGTTTCTGTAAATCCATGGAAATTGATCAAAACTATTTCAATTAGGCCCAGTTTGACTACAATGTGGATATGAAGTGTGGGTTTCTTGACACAAAACGTGTATTACAGGCTGAACGTTGATTCTTCCAAGTCAATACAACAATTATAAGACTATCAGGTTGAGGTGTTTTATCAACACTATTTTCAAATGAATTCTCAGTGGACCTTGGCCCAGATGATGTTGCTGGAATGCAGATGGCAGATTAAGGTCTAGGAACAGGTAAGAAAATATGCACATTGACAGTTTTGATGAGATTTTGGGTACAAAGTACATGTTCACAGAAACAGGTGCAATGTTGTGCAAAAGCACTTTGTGTACATGTTTAATAGCAAGCATTTTGGAAATTAATAGAGTCCATTACTAAAGCTCAGGTTCCATTTCCTTCAAAAATATGCAGTATTTTTGCAGTAGTAGTTTTGAAGATACATATTTTGCAGTAGTAGTTTTTAAGTTTTATTTAGAAGTCATTTTGAATGTTTTGTGCTTCTATCATGATAAAGGGCACAGAAGCTCTTTGTGTCCAGTACAAAATGTCAGGTTCTCATGTATCTAAGTCAGAGAAGATAATAAGCTGCATCCTGCATAGTGAAATCATCAGCATAGCTTTGAATGAGTACTCAATTTATCAATGTCTGGCCATGAAAAACCATGTATAGCAAAGTAAGATTTCATCTGACCATCCTTGAAACACAAAGAAATTACTTTTACCAGACAAATACATACATCAATAAGGACATAATAACTTATGCTTAATCCCTGCTAAAAGACTTGCCTTGAACTTCCAGACCACAGACAAGACACATATTGCTCAGATAATCAAGCGTAATAGAATTATTTTTACAATGAATTACAAGTAATTATAAAAGAAAAAAAGGTGAAATAAAAGTTCATTCTATCAAGAAAATAAACCACTGAGATTTCCTAATATATTTGTCAAGGATTTCCCAACCAGAAAATAATTAAATTATAATATTATTTATAATGCTGAAATTTTCTTTTCTACAGGATGTGTTCCAATTTCTGAGTTAAAAAAAATGAACAAAAATAATGTTTCATAAGGATTAAACCAAATACATATTAAGCACTAGTCACACATAAAATCATTCCACTGGGAAAGACTCTCCAGCACATGTGATAGACTTAATTTGTCATGAACCCTAACCTATTTCATGCGCTGTACCATACACCAGTCTCAATTGAGACAAAATATGATWTCTCCCTTGAATTGGCATTTCTTTTTTTCTGACTATTTGTTTATTTTACAAACACTTTATCAATATTTTTTTTTCAGTACATTTAATATGGATTTTGTTGAAAGAATGTGAGGACTTTTTTCTCCTTTAGAAAAGAACACTAGAGGACTTACTTGAACTTTTACTCAATAACTGCAGTATAAATCTGCCGGAGAAAAACAGCTACTATTTCCTGGTATAAATTATTCCTCTTTAGCTTACTAGTTCATAGGTCACAAGGATAACACTACAGGGCTTCCCCTTGAAGTTAGTGGCATTTTGTTTATGATGAAGAAACTTTGCAGTTCAGGTATCTCTCATACTTGCAATACTCACTGTGATAAATTTCAGTCATTATAAAGTATTTTTAGAAGTATTGTTGTTTCATTGTAGAACAGAAAACAGCTTGTTACATGGTGTACTAGAGGGAAGGTATGCCAGGTTTTCTTACTGTATGGTAAATGTATTTTTTAAAATAATTTTTATAACTTCTTAATAAATTAAATTCTGGAACAGTAGTACATTGAAAGGGCCACACTTCAGAGAACTGGACACAAGACTGAAATGCCCAGCCCCCTTATAGAAGAAGGCAATTGGCTGTTCTGAGATAAGGTGGAATATAAGATCTGCGAGACTGCTGAAGCAATTTAAACAAACCTTCACAACAGATTGTAACCAATTTCTTTTTTAATGTATCTATTTTAACTTCAGTTCAGACACATGTAAAGATATTCTATATATGCTGGGTTTTTGATAAACTACTTAAAATGTCCTATAAACAATTATTTCCTAAAAGGTGACAAGTGGACAGAGCAGATACAAAGTCTGAACTAAATTGCCATGAAATGTGTAAAAATAAAAAAAAAATTCTTTCAGAATTAGTATTCTGCAGTCATCATGATATATGCTTCATCTATGCACCAATTAGGGCCAACAATATTTTTTCAGAGGCCAGACTTCAGAGGCTTTTTTTAAAAATCTATTAATTTTAAAAACAAAGAGTCTAGTGGTTTGGAAGCAGTTAGAAGGCTAGAAAAATTTGTTTTCTAAGAGAAATTTTGGTTTTCAGTAAGACAAATTATGTTAGCTCTCTTATTTTACAAAAGAGGAAAAGAAGCTAATCTAGTTTAACAAATGTCAGATTTCCACTCTGTGATTTGCACTGGAAAACGCAGGGGAGGGAAATTCTACTTTAGTGTCTCTTCTTCTAGTGATTCCCAGAAATTTGCTTCATGACTAAAAAATGCAAACATTTCTCTTACTATGAAACACATCTTCCAAAGTAGAGGCATCAAATAAAATCAGACTTGAATCAGACTATGAAGTGATTCATAATTAACTATTTTCCTTTTTAAATTTCAAAAATCATCATAAGCTTAAAGTGAAATTTAGCTGGTAGTGGATAATTGTTTTGTAATTTTGCTTGTTTTATTTTGTATTAATTCTGGCTAAAATCAACTTCCCAGTTTTTATGGATGCAGCTGAATTACTTAGCAAAATTTAAAGGCTGTGAAAGACATTTTACTGTTACTAACACATACTCAGAATAAGCCAGAATTGATGTTCACACCTCTTTTGGTTTTGTATGCACTTGTTAATACAATAATAATTTATCTCCAATTATTTTCAGAGCCTGAGGCTTTTCCCCAGGTAAACAAAAAACTACCAGTAGTGAATTCTGCCAAAAGAAAAAGCAAGTGTTGTTGTGTCATTTTTCTTTCTTCTTTTTACTTGTCTTTAATAATTAAAAGTCTTTCAGATTGATAGTCTTGCAGGCATTTGTACTGAAGTCAATACAAATGCTCACATTTGTAAACTATTTTGACAGAAGGATTTTTGATTGTCTTACAAAAAAACAACAGGTTATGCATAGTTGAAGAGTGAACTTGTCAGTGTTTATTCAATGTTTTACTACTGAAAATGATGAAAAAGTGCAACTTTTTAAATCATGGTTTTATTTAGGACTATAAACTTTGGACTCACTTCTATCATTATATTCTGTTGTAACTAGTATAAGTTCACAGATGGTCTTTAGTTGAATGCAAAACTTGGGAGCATTTTTGTAGTCAAAATATTATCTAATCAGCATATCTCATTAGTTAAAACTCTTGTTTTGGTAGCTGGCATTCAGACAAAATACATTTTAAAATAATATTTAATTGTATTTTAAATTCATTATTGATTAAACTGGATGGCATAATCCGATCTAACATTTTAATCACAGTTTATTTCAGTTAAATGGAAATTGAAGACAAGGAAACTCATGGAAACTGTAAAAGTATCAATTACAAAAGGTAAGGGGTGAAGGAAGTGCGGGGAGGGGATCCACATTTATAGGAGTCACAGTTCAGCAGGAGCTAAGGAAAGGCTTTTTTTTTTTCTTTCCCTAGGAAGATAAGAGACGTACCTATGAGAATCAACAGGAGTACAGATAATGATTAAATGAGATATTTAGTAGGTATTTCAGACTGATCATACCTGAAGGAGAGAGTTGTGACCACAATACAGCAGCAGATTGAAAAGAGCTAGGAGTTCAAGAGGGAGTTAGGGCAATAGAGGATGAAAAGAGCAATGACTGCTTGAGGACAAGGCTTGGAAGGAATCCAGAGAGAAACTGACTCCTGAAGGATTAGCATTACTAGCATTGTGGTGAGATGAGAGTGGCAGGATACTTTTGGTGAAATAGAGATATAAGAAATGGCTTCACATGGGACATAGGGCAAATTTAGGGCATACTGGCTAAAGAACAAACAGAACAGGTATAGATAAATTTTCTTTTGCGCTTTTTTTGTTTAGTTTTTGTTTGTTTGTTTGTTTTTAATAATGCAACTGTTCTCCAAAGTTAACATTTCTATTGTCAGGCTGCCTGGATAAAAGGTAACTTCCACAGAGACAAAGAAGTGGGCAATGCTGGCAGCAGAGGTGAGGGCAGAACACAACACAGGATCCCCAAGCACACATCCAGTTAGAGCAGACTTTGTCCTGTGTGTCCCAGGTGAGCCCAGGAGGCTATATTTACTATATGTAAATACAGTCATGTTTACCTTTTTACACATTTTCTGCTAATGGTCTTTCATTCTACCAGTGCATAGTGGCTTATTCAAACGTGAATTGATTCAGAGTAATCTTCTTGGACTCATCTTTAGTGGTAACTTAAGAACTAAAGAGCAAGCAAGAGCTGTTTTTATCAGAAAAACATTATTCTAATAGTTCAAGAGGCTTTTTATTCCTTAAAATGATGCTGAGCCAGTTGCTGCTGACATCACTTAAAAGTTTTCAAAGCTCTAGCAAGAAAAAATTCATATTGTTCTCCCTGAAATATGAAAGAACTAGCAAGTCACATAAGGACCACCAAGAGTCTTCATGATGGAACAAACCACAAAACCACAAAAAAAAAAAAAAAAGGTATTTAATTCTATATTAAAACAAAAGGAAAAATTTCATAGATTAAACTATTGCCTTGATCTTCAAAGGAAGAAGGGCTGGGCTTGTGAAACTACTGAATTTCAGATTACAAATAGCCTAGTCTAAGCTAATAGTGAGATGAATAATGTTAAATTGCATTACACTGATTAGGAAAGAAGCCAAATGAACTTTGTGCTTGTTATTTACATAGTGTATATGTATGTATACACATAATCACTATGATAATACATGTACTTATATCTTTTTACATCTAATCATATAATCATATACATTTTATTCATGTATGTGTAGCATTCCTAGCAAGTTATACTCATGCTTTCCTCCTCTTCTATTCCTTATCCTCGCCTGTCACAGAACTTATCAATAGTCAGGTGTTAAATGAAGATAATTAAAAAAAAATTATATACTGGAAATCTGAGATATCAATACTTGCTATCAAGAGATAAAATATAGTAACTTAGAAAATTTGTCAAGTAGAAGATTTGCTGCTGGACAGAATTTTTTAGTGTAAAAATATATTATTTATCCACTTACTTCAAGACAGAAAATTAAGACCAGTCAATCACTGAGAACCAGTAATTTTTGAACATGTGATTTACAATGTAGATTATAATTTAAAAGTCACATCTGGAATGCTTAAGAAAGGAGCAGATTAAATGAAATTCCCTTTAATTTAAACATTTTCAAAATTTTCTGAAAAAAGGTCTTTTGGAGTATAATATGGGCACAAATGAAGGAGAGAATACTGTGCATTCTTTTTCAAATAAATTAATATCAATGAATTTCATTTTTATATGAAGATCAAAAACTATTTCCACATGTTTCTATGCATTCTAGCATAGAATATAATATTCAAATCTCAAAAAAATACTAGGATTCATGTGAATCAAAGCTGGAAAACTGCAGATTTCTTTTCTTTCTGTAAATCATCAAACTGAATCTTTACTTTCTCATTTTAAATCAGGAGAAGTGTTATTCTAAATCCTTGCCAAAACATAAGAAAGTGATACACATGCACTTAGATATTTTTAACAAAGCCCAATTTCTCCAGAAGCATTATGGAAAAAATGGACATGAAAAATATTTGAAAAAAAGGGGCCGAAGTCCAGCATTTGAAAAGAAGGGGCCAATCCACTTTTGGCAAGTTTTTTCTTGTTCATGCTAGGAGAGTAATGAAATAAAGCATAAAGCTGGTTAACCTCGATAGTGGGTCATTTTCCTAACTTCAGGGAACTATTTCAGTTTGGAAAAAGAAATGACAAGGAATTATAAGACTGAGGAGATACAGAGGTATCAAGGAAGACAAAGAGGTAGCAGAATGCAGCCTCATGTGGAATATAATTGTCTTGTTTAAGACAGACAAATGAAGTGTAACTGGAAAACAAAGTCAGGAGACTGCAAAAAGAAGCTGAGAAATCCTGAGGGACTTGAACTCATGTTGGAAGACTGAAATTGATTGACTAAGTACGATTCAATACAGAAGATTGTTACAGGATTACATAAAAATTCCAGGTCGTGTGGTCCAGAGGAACTGACGGAACACTCATATAAGAGGCTTTTTTGTCTTAGAGTGTAGCTTGACCAATAGGTTTTTTGATATCTTTAATGGACTTTGATACCATACAGTCTGGTTTTCAGTTATTAAAAGTTAAATGCTGGCCATAATTGTGTACACCACAAGTTACTAATATACAGTGATAATTAAGAGAAATACTAGAGTGTTGAACAAATACCATGTCAAATCCATGATACAGATAGCTTTATTAACACACCACCTTAACTTCCAAGTAAAAAACCAAATCCTTAACATTAAAAACAATATGCTCATGTAGCTTTGTGAGCGTTACTTGTGTAGGAGTTAATTTTGTATATGGATTACTTATTAAGGCATGGAAACTTTATTAAATTTTAATAATTAAATGTCTGCAACTGGAAAATTTTACACAGCAAAGTATTAATTTGATAGGTAGTACACTCAGATTATTCAGGATTTTTTTGAATTATATGCATTCATCTTGCTATGGAGTGGTTCATGCTTGTTCAAAAGCCTTAAGGAGGACAAAAAATTCCTGTCAATTTTACTTACTTCACGTCTAAAGAAATCAGCATAAAAAAACCCCAAAAACCCTAATTCCCACCATTTCTAAAAAAAATCTTTTAGGAAATATTCACTTTTTTCCCAAACATTACAGCTTTCTGCACTAAAGATTATACAAACTGAACTTGATTGTAATTCTTGCTCTCAGGGGAAGATGCTCGCTATTTGGCAGCTCTTTGATTTGCGATGCTTTGATTTTGTAGCCTCTTATCCATTTCATAATTCACACTCTCCTTGCCTTCCTTAGCAGCAAATATATTTTATCTCAATGGCACACCATGCTGAAAATGAAAATACAAAAAACAACAAAAAAAATGGAAGTTGTCCTTTATGTTTCCCCTAACATTTTTGCTTAGTACTTCTATGTCTATGAGGCTTTTTTAGATGGTTAATACTCAGGTAGCATCACTCTGTATGCTTTTGGCATAACCCAGTGTTATACCCTTAGTACTTATATTTGTCCCACTCTAGATAATTTTGAGCTCTTCATGCAATTTTGGGGTTTTTTCCTATGTCTACATATGTAGATAGCAAAATTGTGTTACATCTTGGAAGCTTAGCATGTGTGTTGAATTTTATTGGGAATTGCTAACATCATTACCACTTTTTTTTGTCTTCTCATAACATTTTATTGAAGGAGAAAACAAACATTTTCTTTTCTCCTCATTTCTCTCCTTATTTGACAATATACACCCTTAAGAATCAGATGCAAACTTCATTTAGTTTTAAATCTATGAAAGACAGAGCTTCTTATGTTTGAGTTCACTGTTCCGCAACTACTTATCTTGTTATGCACATTATGCAAATAATTATTCTAATTTGCCCTAATAAAATGTGGTCATATATGGATTGGTTTTGATAAATATTGAATTAACGATAAATTCCTAGCAACGACACCAGAAGGAAGAGCTATGCTCCTGGTGTAGTAATAGTTCGGCTAATTCATTTATGATATACGAAAGATCAATAAATACATGAGTTCTGTATCATTTTGAAACAAATACTCTCTCAAATATTCCTTGCCACTTCAAACTAGTTTTACAAATCTCAGGAAAAATGTATCAAAATTTGTCCTGAAATATTATTATTCAAAACTAACCAAACAAAAAGCCCAACAACAGCAAAAAACCACATCAAAAAACATTCATATTTCTAAAGATCAAACTTTCAATAATATTAAAAATAGCCTATTAAGCATTAATATCTTATACTTACAGCTTTAATTAATTAAGTATGGATTAATGCTAGGGTGATAAAAAACTCAGTTACTAGAGAATTCTTTATATGACAAATTCTGTGATTTCTTCCAGGGGGAAACCATGAGAAACATAGCAAGATATTTTTTGTTACTGAACACCATGATTCTTGGCAACACTTATAAATTTAAATTATTGACACAGAGCTATCAAGACTGAACTTGTGCTGGAAAGTACTATATAAATGTGCATGAGAAATAGGCATTCTTGCAACACAGCTTTAACAAAATTATAAGAAGTAGAGTCTATGACACATATCCATGTAGCCACCAGGGTGATGTAGAGGTAACTTAGCATTTTCCTAGATAAATATTATATTGTTGATATTTTTTTGCTTGTATCCACCCACCTATTGAGAAGATAAATGCAGAAATAGAGCAAGTTACTAGCCATTAGCATAAATATAAATCCATCATGTCAGATTTCATGCTCCTCACTGACCAGAAATCAAAATATGCACACATCTTCCATGCCTCTGAAGAGAAATAAATTTACTTGTAAAATGTTACAAATCATGTTAAAATGATTATTCAGATAATACGTTTGGGTTTTTATCTGCTAGAATATCATAAAGTACCTTCCAGAACAGTAGAACTTTTAACGCAGCTGATATGTTTACATATTTATACCATGAAACCATGTATTTTATTTCTTTAACAGAGCTCTACATTTCAGTGTGGGGTTTAATATTCACAGCAATAATTTTTGAAGTGAGAGAGGAAGTATGTTGTGACAGATTGAAAAAAATCAAACTTATGCATTTTATTTTGTGTCTTGAGTAAATACAAGAATGAACCAGATGTGTAGTAATTAAATGTGGGCAGATGACAGGAAGGCACAATGGTACACTGCACCAGCTGTGAAGACTGCACACGGCTTTTTTTTCCCCCATCAGCCCATTTTGTATTATTGAGAAAAAATTCAAAATGTCAGAAAAGGTGTTAAAAGATAATAATAGTGAGAAGTAAGAATTCATCATTGCTTAAGCTTCAAAGACTTTTACCTGGTTTACATTGCAATCCCACTTTCAGGTGAAAGAAAAAGAAAGAAATTTAGAAATTTTTACAGCTATTCCAGTTACCTTTTATCAGTCCTCATTTTGCAGGCAATGAATAACTAAGATATTTTATGAAATTGCCTCCCAAATACTATGCCACCATGACAATATACACTGTTTTAATTTTGAAGGACATATGCACTCTCCACAAAACCTCCATACTTGAAATAAGCATTTTAAGGTTTAAATAAGTTAAAGGCCAAAAATATTAAAATAACATATAGAAAAAAAAACCCAAACAAAAAAAGCCAAAAAACCAAACCCAAAACGAAGCCAAAGTATTTCCATTAGCTAAAGTGGGTTTTCTCTTCCTTTCTCCTCCATTATGAAGTGAATGCATTCTTTGGCCAAATATATTGTCATTTTGGGAAATAGTGAAGGTAGCAAGATGGGGGCATGACTCAGATGTCATCATAAGGAGAGACAAGAAAAGAAAAAGAAAGCTAATGCCCTCTAAAGAATGAAGAAGTGAAAAAGTAACTGTAAATCATGCAGGTCTTTTCACAGTTGCTCTTCAAAATTTTGAAGTTTAGCACATGCAAAACCTTTTGGAAAGTCTAATCTCATAATCCAATTCACTAGAATACTAAAATAAATCAAAAATGGTAAGACAATATTTGACAAATACAGGAAAAGATATCATCCAATCCAGGTACTTACAGAATATATTTTAAAGACTATTGCTGCTACCATCTGATTATTTTTGTGATGACAGAATGCTGCATAGGACTCATTGACACTTTTCCTTCCAGAGCCTTTCAGAATTAAATGTTCTTCATCAGGAAGTTGGCTCTATATAAGCTTTTCCATTAGCTCCAAGAAAAATTAAGGCTGTCTAGCAGAGAAAAACTAGATTGAATTACTTCTAAAAATTCCTTCTGCAATCAATACCACCACAAAATACCCTAGTAAAAAAACCTTTTGATCAAAGTATATAAATAATATCAGAAAATGTTTTCTGATATTACCTCTTTAAATACTTGGTTCAGTGGCTTTGCTGTTTAGGGTTTTTTCAGAAACTTTAAATTACTCATTAAGCTAGTTTTGTGTCATTTTATTGGGTCTGGACATTTAAACAAATGATCTTGAATTCCATTTTACATGCACAATGGAATTTGCTTTAACTGCCACTCTCTAAGGAAAATAAAAAATCAATTAAAGTAATCCTTTTGATTAGTAAAGACTCCTTAATGTGCTAAGGTTATTGGTGAGCAATTTTTATTTATATTTTTTTAACAAGGATGCTGTATATTTAGTAAAAAAATGCTAACATTTTTTTTTTCTCAGTAAACAGACAATTAATACACCCCCAAATATGCATTTTCAGCTTCTCTTAAAAAGTATTGCAAATTCAAATCAAATGGGTCAAACAAGTTTAATAAAAGTAGGTTTGCTAAGAAGTAATCTACAGACAGTTCTGTTTTCAACCTGCTTCCTGACACATTTCAATTTTTTCAGTGGTAGACTTATATTCATTAATCTTGCTTCACTATTGTAACCATACCTGAAATGTCCACTTTCCATGGAAATATTTACCCTCCACATATGTTTGAGTCTCACTGCTTTAAATTAATCTAGCTATTGAATTATACAAAATCATTAAAGAAAATAAATACTCAGTGCAATCATTCTGATGGACAGACTGTACAAAATGCCCAGGTCGATGTCACATTGAAACAACAAAATTCAGTTTTCCCACCTCCTTGTCCAAGAGCTGTGACATTTTTTTGGAGTACTTCTACTGTTTTCAATTAAATAAGCTTCATTTGCCACAAAATTATTATTTAGGTGAACTATGAAAACATCAGGCTATAAGAATATGGCTTCTCAGGCTGTCCAGTAAGATGTTATTTTTACTTGTAGGTTTAAATCACCTGAAGTACAGGAAGATCACATTTTTTTTCTTTAGGAAGGAGGTAAAGAAGAATAAAACATCCACACAAAGATCGAAAAAAACATTGAAAAATTTCTGATCCTGCTTCCCTTGTTGGAGAGCACTCAGACCTTTTAACTGTGATCTCCATGAAACTTCAGGGACCATAGGCTGTCCTCTGAGATGACTCATATTGGATCTGTGTCATATCTGCACAGTAGAAAACTCTTAAGAGATTACTATTTTATATAAGTAGTGATCAGGATTGATCCTGACCTGATACTGGTCATTCTTGACCATTCCCATAACAGCAACTTCTCAGTCCCAGATATACTTAAACATTTATAAATATATATATATGTATGCATATACACACACACACACACACATTTACATGTAAACAAATATACATATACAATAAATGCAATATAAGTATCTGGGTGTATTTTTGTAGATATATGTTCAATTCCAAGACAGATTAAAAAAAATCTGTTCATATGAGTGAATATTGAATGTTTGGGACTTTTAGATATATAGACATAGGTTACCCGCAAAAAGATATGTCCACGCCTTCACATATATAAAAACTTCTGCATAACACAGAGCACAGAGATTCTGAAATTGCACTGTGCATTTCTTCTTACTATTCCATCTTCATCCAAATTCAGTTTTGATATATAAAAATTAACTATTTAAGGACTCAGAGTTAATATTGCAAGAAAAACACAGCGGTAAGCTCAATCCTCTGTTTCATGCTTTTTCATCTCAGAGGAAAACTGAAACAAGAGCAATGGTTTGAGTAATTTGAAAGCATAGCTCCTTCAGGAATCATAATGTCAGTGGCCAACCTAATAATATTGAGCAAAAGAATTATGAAATTAATTATTCTTTGTGCCTTCTGATCCCAATAAACAAGTTGAATCACATTTTGTTTTTCATGTTGAAATGATCAGTAATCAAAAAGAAATGTGTTTCTCCAAAGAGGGAAAAGAGTAGCTTTAATTGCTAAAAATTTGTGGGTGAAAACTTAAAAGTAAGGTCACTCACATGTGAAAAAGAGCTGATACTCTACCTAAGGTAAGTATCCTACATTTCTACTATAATCACAGGAATTATATTATTGTCTGCTTTTTAAAACAGACATTTTTATGAAATTGTACCTATTAGATTGTATTAGCTTGTACCTCTCACATTTTTGGTAGCTCCCTCTTTCTTACTGACAAAATGTGAATGATTGTATGACTCGGATTATTAAGGTGTAGCATCAGATGTGAATGACAAAGCTATTTATTGGCACTGCTCTTTCAGGAACACAATAAAGTTATTACTGAAATTTCAAATGAAACATAAGCCTTACAAGCCTTTTTCTGAAAACTACTCTTTAGAAAACTATTTTAAAACTCCTTGATAAAATGTTTAGCAAGGAAATATTTGCTGAAGAGACATTGATACCAAAGACAAGCATTTAGAACTTCACTTGTAACACTGTGTGAAATGAATTTAGTAGAAAAATTCTTTGGTTTGTGGTTGCTTACACTATATGGCACTGATAAAGTATTGCCCAGTTAACTAAATGTCTTAAAATATATTTCTTTTATTTGGAATACTTTATTTCATTATTTAAAAGAAAATTAAATAAGACATCAACATTGTTTTGCCACAAACAGAAGTAAAAGGGGAAATTAAAGGAAGAAATGGAAATAGTTTAAGACTGTCCCTACATATTTTGTAAACCTAGAAGCTTCTGAATATTGGCTTCCTCTGGCAGTTACACAGACACACTACATATACTGTAAGAGACAGAACATTCTTGCCCCAAATGGAACTAGCCTAAATTTAAAAAAACTTTGAAAACTGTGGTTTGGGCGAGTCTTTTATTTGTTTATTTTTTGTTTGTTTGTTTGGTTGGTTTGGTTTTGGGGTTTTTGTATGTTATTGGTTTTGTTTTTGTTTCTTCGTTTGTTTGGTTTTTGTTTCTGTTGTACCCTAGCAAGGAATGATATTTAGAAGAGTGATTTCTCTTCTAGCTCAACCAAAGCACAGCTTTTTTGCCATTCTGATTTTTACTTAGCAGGGCAGGGGCTTAATGCAAGACCCTCATGCAAGGAGTACACATCTCATTTTGTGGTGTCTCCAAGAATATTCAAAAAGGTTATCCAAGAATATGGGTAACACTTCTGTAAGGCTTGTCTCTGCTACTACAGGGAGAGACACAGGCTTTTCTGGATGTAATTTCCAGAGAAGAAAACCCAACTGAGTACTCTGAGCTGCCCTGCAGCAGAGCTTTGTATCCTCAGGTAAAGCAGAAAGGGTCTAGAAATACTATTCTCACACACCTAAAATTGGTCTCTGTGACTGCTCCCTAAAGTATACATTTTTGCATGTCCTCAATCAATATACATCCCAATTCCATTTTTATAAGATGATGTCCAAGAATCTGAAAGAGTACTGCTAGCTGTGTGCATAAATGTAAGTCATTACATGCTGCGTGTAAGCCGCCTTATTTGCGAGGGACAACTAAATGCATTATTATGTTTCTTCACTATGTTTCTTGTCATAAAAATGTTTTCTTTTTAAATTAATATTTTATAAAGTAAAAGAATGTATGACATAATCTCTAATCTTTGAGGGTAGATAAGGTAATAACTTAGTATCTGAGATCTGTTATTTCCCTTTGTTTTTTTGTTCTCATTTTAGCATAAACAATGAGACTTATTTCAGAACAAGCAAGTAGTTAGGCTATGGTTTATTTAATAGGTTTTTTAAATCAAAGAGCAACAAAGACCCCCAAACCAAAACAGCTGAGCTGTAGCTTCAGTAATTACATATATAAGTTTTTGTCCTGAAAAGTACCCTGGAAATTTTTTCTAACTCCACAGAACTCACTTTACACATACAACACCTATCTTGAGGCCATTTTTACATGTAATAACAAGCAATTATATTTAAAGTAGTGAAATGCATTGGCTAAATGTCATTCTTGAAAGGATATGATCCAAACTCTCTACCACACTCTTTCATATCTTCACCCTGACCTTTTTTCTTTTTATCCCTAAGCACTGGCTAACTGTAATTGTCATTGTTGAAGAATTCCTGAAGACACAGGAAAATACATATATTGTGAAACAAAACAAAGATATTGTCATTATGCCATGATGCTTGTTTTAAGTCACACCACATCTCTGCCTATACAGACTTTCTGATACAAAACATTCTCTCAGGATACTTGGTATAAGCCAAAAATACCATTTCAAAGTCCTAATTTTTATCTGTTTGTCTTCTATCTCTTAAGCAGATGCTTTAATATTATCTTGTCAAATACATAAATCAGAATTATTCTTATGCTCAGCATTGCAATTGAGAAGGTTTGTACTATGAGTTCAGAATAATTTCTTTTTCAGCTGTCAACATCTTGGCTCATTCACTACTTAAAATAAAATACATGTTACTACTCGTCCCTCTACTGGAAAGTGATTGACAGCATCGTCTCTGGAAAGCACAAGGCAGCAATATGGAATTAAGTAAAGATAGGTATATAGTCATGGAAAATGTCCGAAAAAACATCATATATTTATTAGTTGTATGTAATGTGTACAATTTCTAGGGACGTATGTTGAAGTTCCATTCCCAAAGAAGCATGAAGGTGGAATGTGTCTCAGGGAGGTTAATTATTCTTTTAATTTCCTTTACAACAGACATTAGCATTCATTCCATGCAATAGCCTAAAAAAAACAGTACTACAGGCCAAACCGGATTAAATAAAATGAGTAGTTATTGTATATGGATGCTTAAAGTGTAAAAAGAAAAAACAAGACAAAACCAACCAACCAACAAAAAAATTTCCAAATACAAAGTATTTCAATACAGGAGTCATTTGCAGATTCTAGGCTCATTCATTTGTCATGATACAATACTACAGGTCTGGCAAGACTCCAGCGCTATCAGTTAGCTGATACACCGGTAAGGTTGGTAAAATATTTTTGCAATTACAGACTTATATCTTGACTATAATATAACCTGGGGAAAAATAAATTCTTGTACTAAAAAAGAGATATTTTAAAAATGTTAGCTAGCTTTGTTGAAACTGACTTAAACTAAAAAGAAATAGAACCAGAGTTTTTTAGAATGTTGAAAATATTGCATCACACAGCAGGTTCTCTTATTTAATTTTCTAATAAGCTTAAGAGTTCAAAAATAGATTCCATTTCAGCTGCATACAGTCAAAACTCATATCATATTTGTACTACAGCTTGTTTATCACATCAACATGTTTATGATTTTGCCTTACAGTTCATAAATTGACTCAAGAATGAAAAAATTACTCATATAGCCTGGAAGAAATATAGAAAGATCTTCCAAGATGCCAGGGATCAGTCTAGAAAAAGTAAAGCACTGACAGAATTAAATCTGGCCAGGGATGTGAAGGGCAACAAGAAAAGCTTCTGCAGGTGTGTGTTGGTGATAAAAGGAAGACTAGATAAAGTGTGGGCCTTCTCTGGAAAAAAAAAAAAAAAAAAGAAGAGCTGGTTATGGTTCTGCAGGACATGGAGAAGGCTCAAAAACTTTTTTACCTTGGTCTTCAATGCCAAGCACAATAGCCACATTGACAAAGTTGCCAAAGGCCAAAGGCTGGGCCTGGGACAATGAAGAGTGGTCTGCTGCAGAAGACTGAGTTTGAGAACATCTGAGGAATCTGAGAACAAACAAGCTGATGGAAATTGATGTAAGAACCGGCATGTGCAGTGACTAAGCCACTATCCATTATATTTGAAAAGATGTGGCAGTCTGAAGAAGGACCCACTGACTAGAAAAGGAGAAAAATAAGCCCCATTTTCAGAAAGAGAAATATGAACACCCAGGATACTACAGGCCAGCCAGTCTCACTGCTGTCCCTGGCAAGATCATGGCCTAGATCATCCTACAAAATTATGCTGAGGTGCATGGAAAGCAGAGAAGTAACTGACGACAGCCAGCAAGACTTCACTAAGTGCAAATTGTGCCTGAAAAATCTGCTAGCTCTCTATCAAGAGGTTACAGTTATGGTGGATAAGGGAAAAGCTACTAATGTCATTTACCTGGACTTGTGCAAAGCGTTTGACACTGTACCATATGACATCATTGTCTCTAGAGTGGAGAAATGTGTATTTGATGGATGGACCCCTATGTGGATAAGAAATTGGCTAAACCACTGCACTCAAAAGATTTGTGATCAGTGACTCAATGTCCAAGTGGAGAAGTGATGAGTGCCATTCCTCAGCAAATTAGTCCTAGTATTAGAGCCAGTACTTTTTAACATCTTTGGTGATATGGTGACATGGAGAGTTGGATTGAGTAAACCCTCAGCAGGTCTGTTGTCAGCACCAAGCTCTGCAGTACGGTTGACACACTGGAGGGCAGGGTTGTCATCCAGAGGGGTCTTTGAGGCACTTGAGTGGTGGGCCCATGGTAACTTCATTAACTGCAATAGAGCCAAGTGCAAGGTGTTGCACTTGAACGGAGGAAATTCCTAGCAAACCATATGGTTGTCTAAGAATAGGTTGAAAGTATCCTGAGGAGGAGGACTTGGGGGTTTTGGCTGACAGCAAGCTCAAACATGAGTTGGAGATGTACACTCACAGCCCAGAACAGCAACCGTGTCCTGGGCTGCATCCAAAGAAGTGCAGCCAGCAGGGTGGGGAAGAGGATTCTTTGTCCCCTCTGTCCCCTCTGGAATGCTGCATCCAGGTGTGGGGCACTCAATACAAGAAAAATGTGGAGCTCTTGGACACAGTCCAGAGAACAGCCTTAGAGGTAATCACAGGGCTGGAGCATCTCTCCTTTGAAGTTGTTCAGCCTGGAGAAAGAGGTGGAGATCTTATTGTGGCTTTTCAGTACCCAAATGGGGACTAAAAGAAGGCTGAAGAAGGACTTTTCACAAGGGCCTGTAGCAATAGCGTGAGAGGGAATGGCTTCAAACTGAAGAGAATAGGTTTGTATTAGATAATAGAAAGAAATTCCTTACTTTAGGGGTGGTGAGGCACAGGAATAGTTTGCTTAGAGGAGTTATGGATGCTTCATCCCTGGAAGTGTTCAAGACATGGTTGGATGGGACTTTAGGCAGTTTGGTCTAGTGGAAGTTGTTCCTCTATATACATTAAAATGTATATGAATTTTTTAAACATAAAATAGTTTATCTACCCAATATTTCATCTCAGGCAGGCAGTTATTTTGAGATAAAGAATGGTTAAGAATTCTGTAACTGGAGTTTTAACTTTAGCACAACTCTGCTTGCATTTAGGTGCAAGTGTTCAAAGAAATCCTGCATACCTTAAACACTATTTTTGAGATTCTCAGAAGACAGGTGCCAATAGCTTCAATTACTAAATTATGAATGAGAAAATGAATTGATTTTTCAAACTCTTAAGTGCTTAAGGAGGTGCAGACATTTTTCAATGCAGTGGGTAAACATAGAAAGGTGCATTTTCAGATATCTCAAGAAATGGATATGTTTCAAAATATTGTGCTGTTCATTTCTTAGTCTTGTGACTCAATAATATTAGGAAATTTTACCTCAAATATATACTATGTGGAATTAAAAAAAAAAAAAATTAAAGGGAAATGGTGTGCAAACACTGCATTTTATAGATAATTGAGGAAAAGGCTGAGGAGCTCTTTTAAATCATTAGTATGTAGTTAGAAGAAAACAAAAGCACTATCTACAAATTTTTATTTTGCAAGACAACTTAAAATATTGTTGTTGAAATAGTACTATATAAATGCAATAAGATGCAATGCAATATTTAACTAATACAGATCAACTGAAAAAATTGTTTGAGTTTTATGCGTAACCACAATATTTATCCCGATATTCACTTTTCCCCTTTCGTATAGGATAGCATAGCTTTGATGTAACAGAGAAAAAATTGGTATAATGCGATCTAGTACACCTCCTCTGAGCATTTTTCCAGTCTGCTATTGAACTAATCCTATCAATTTCATTATCTAACTGAAATTTTACTTTGATTAACAAAAACTGTGTATTAATAGTAGTTTTTGCTTTAGTTTAGGCATTGAAAAATTCAGTGAAGTTGAAAAATTTCAATGAAACTTCACATAGTAGAGTGGACTGCTAAAATAACATTTTATAGCACATCTACCATGTTATTTTCATACCACTTTTGTGGACTTTGTCTTTTATTTTACATGTTAATAAATTTAATTTTTAAAGGCTATGATATATTAAATATTTCATGGTATTTTAAAACACAAAGGTCACATGCTTTTTGCCTTAACTGGAGGTTATTTAGCTTGGACTGAAAGACTACCAAATTACAGAGCTCATCAATTTAAATTGTTACTCAGAAACTCAGAATAGTTATTTACAACTGAGATTTAAACTGTGAGAGATGTCTTATGACTTTCAGGCAATAAAGGTGCAAATTGCTTACCCTAGAAGTACCTGGAACAGAAAAGAAGAGGTTTAATTTTAGTGAGACTTATTTCAATAAAATCCTTTGAAACTGGCAGCAAGGAGTAGCAGAGAACATCTTTCCCTCTATTAAAAAAAAAAGAAAAACAGAAAAAAAAAACCAAAATAAAAAGCAATAAAAATGTGGTTTTCATACTTTTTTATTCTTTAAAACATATGCTCATCCAAAAACATTTTTTTTAATTTATTCATATGTAAAATTTCAACAGATTACACTCCTCATAGATGAGAAACCTCAGTTCATTTTATTGTTACTGGTGCAGTAACAAAATAATCTCAACAAGACACCACATTAAAAAAAGTTTGAGACATGACCCCAGCCTTCACTAGTCCCTGCAGAACAGGCCAAAATCCTGGAGTGAGACTGACATACTTATTGATAAAGAGTCAGCTCACTGAATAGTCAAGGAAACCAGATATAAATTAATCTCTGTGCCCTAAGGAATGCACCCAAAAGCTAGCAATGCAGGGCCACTAATTTTTGAACAAATGTAGCAGTTGGAAGAGGTGCTTGAGAACTGAAGGATGGCACATTTCCTTACCTTCAACAGGAGCAGGAAGGAGGATTCAGGGAGCTACAGGCCCTTCTGGCCTTACCTCCATACGTGGAAGCACAGTAGAACAAGTAATCCTGGGAACTCTTGCCAAACACAAGAGTTATCTATAGGTATCTGGAGTAGTAAACCCAGATTCACCAAGGGGAAGTCTTGCTTGGCATATCTGATAACCTTCTACAATCAAATCACAAGTCTCTAGATGAGGGAAGAGGAGAAGATACTGTCTACTTTCAATGTAGTAAGTCTTCTGACACCTTTTCCCATAACTTCCTCGTGGTAGAGAGGAAGTAATACAGGCTGAATGAGCAGACAGTGAGATGGGCTGACAGCTAGCTATGTTAACCAGCCCAAACAACAATAAAAATATAGGAGAGTAAGGAGCACCATACTCTAGGGCCAAGTACTGGGTCCAATCATGCTCAATATCTTTATAAACTATCAGGATGATACAGCAAAGTATATCCTTAAAATATTTGATTATGATGCAGGAGAGGGAGGGGAAGATAACATGCCGGAGGGCTGTGCAGCCATCCAGACCTCGTAAGGTTGGAGAAGTGATCTGATAGCAACCTCATACAGATAAATGGAAAGCAGCGCAAAGTTCTGGATCTTAGGAGGGGAAGGCATACAGGATCCATGATGGGCATTATTCTTTTTCAAAACTGATTTACAGGAAAAGCTATAGGGGATCAGATCTGCCGGTGGAAACAGCAATGTGTCCGCAGGACTTAGAAGGCTGTAGAACCTTCGTAGAGTGGATTAGGTGGGACATTTCAAGCAGGTCAGGGGAGGTGGTCTTTCCACTCTACTCAGCCCTGGAGAGACCACATCTAGAATATTCTGTCAACCTTTGATTCCCCCAGTACAAGAGAGACATGTAGCTACCAGACTGCATACAACAAAAGATGACTTAGGAGATCAAGAATCTCTCCTATGCAGGAGGACTGGAAGAACTGGGAACATTCAGACTGGAGTAGAGAAGGTTTAGGATGACGTCTTTAATTTGTACATATAGGGTGCCAGTATAAAGAAACTGGAACCATTTGTTTTCAGTAGTGGCCAGTGACACGACAAGAGACAATGGGCACAAATTGAAATGCAGGTACTTCCATCTGAACAGCAGGAGGCACTTTTTCTGCTGTGAAAGTTGCTAAGCACTTGCACAGGTTGCTCAGAAGGGTTGTCAATGCTTCTTGAAGATACTCAGAAGCTATTTGAACATGATCACAGCCAACCTTCTGCAGGTAACCCTGCTTTAGCAGGGAGGTTGTACAAGAGCCTCTTCCAACCCTCAACTATCCATTTCAGTGATTCTCTTGCTTAATGATTCTGTGAAACTCTGCGGTTTTAATAATTGCAATAAATTGATAATCAACATTTGTCACACATAAGCCATGTGAATCTTGACTGATTTTCCCACATTTAAACTCAGTATATTGCTAAATGTCTAACACAAGGGATACAAATAACATGTTTCAATATCAAAATACACACTAGTTCTCCCAGTCACTGTGAATATAGAACCTAGCTTACACATAATAACGCATAAGCTAGGTCAGATTCACAGCATCTCACATCTGCTAAAGGGCTGTATGAAATAAATGAGTTTATGGAAGGTTATTTCTCCCTGACATACTATTTTACCTTCTGGCAATACAGTTTTAGCTTCTGGCAATTGCCATTTAGGGACAGAGAATAGGTAAAAGTTAATAAAGCTGTACATGAAGTTGTAATTTGGAACAGATACCTGGTATTTTTTGTTACTTCTACCCAATATTAGCAACTAATACAGTGTATCTAGTAATGTGCAATTTTCTATGACTGCTTTCTTTTACTTTTAAATATTTGTGCAGGTTTCAGTCCTAATTGTTGAAATACTAAGTCGTTAATGATGACTGACAAGCAAGAGGTATCTAAAGATAGGTTCCTGAGAATAAGGGAAATAAGTTTCAAATAGAAACAATTGTCATTTTTTTCAGCAAAATGGGCTTTTTGAGCATAAGAAGAGGAGGAGGAGAGGGTTAATTCAATGATAAAATTAGAAACAGGCCAGTGAATAAAGAGCTTACTGATCAGAATCAGGTAAAAAAGAAACAGCACTTGCCAAAATGCAAAATAATATTCAAAATCCTTTTGCTGGCACCTTTCAAATCTGTTTTCCATACACTGACCCCATATGAATCTTCAAATTATTTTGTTTCTACATATCTCTAGTTACATAAAGGAACAAGGAATTTCAACATTTGATAGCATGGTAAAGCATTCAGCGTCAAGTTGATTGAAAGTTCTTCAAAGGGGCTACTGTTTCTGGATAAAAGATGGTTGAAACGTATAAAATAAGAACATACTTTCTTGCCAAAAACATGAATAAGTATAAATAAAAGGAGGAAAGGATACAGAGTAAGAAAAAACGTTATCATTTTTTATACTTAATGTTAGTATTTTATGCATTTTTACTGTATTTCAATGTATGTATGCAGAAATTGCTTCAAAAATGTATGTAAGTTTCCTCCCCCCCTGCTTTCACACAATAAGTTACATACTATTGGTGTAGATTAAAAAATTATATACCTCATTTAAATTTCAGCATGCTGACCAACAGATATACTTGCTCAGTTTAACTTATTACAAAAAAATGAAGTAGATTTTAAAATAGGAATTATCTTCCAGAATTCAGTCCTCAGGATTAAAAAAAACTAGAAAATCAACTGATTTCAGGTCTTGTGATAGAGGTGGTGTGTAATAATTAGATAAAAGCTACAAAGCAGGTCTAGATTTGCAGAGGATGTCAAACATCCATGATGGAAGTGGAAAGAGTTAAACTCAGGAGGATCTAAAATTTCAACTAACTAAAGCAGATTTTAATAAATAAATCCATCTAAACCCATGGGGTTTTTTTAGGTCAAAATCACAGAAGCATTTAAAGAGATACTAAAAAATCCAGTCAAATTTAAAACGATGTCATATTTTTATTTTTCTAAAAGATCACTCATTCTGAAATTCTGATAGATACTATAAAAGAAAAAAATAAAGAAATTAAGAGCTATGTTTTGGAAAAATGAGTTAAAGTTATTTTAGACTATTTTTGGACTCTCCCTCTCTCTCTCTCTCTCTTTTTCTCTCTCTCTCTCTCTCTTTCTCTGTGTAGTGTTTTTCTTCTACTTAAGACCCGATGGATTCTTTTTGTTTCAGCCTGAAAAAATAGAATTTTTAATAGAAAACAAAATCAGAACATTGTATGTATTCAAAATTAATATAACTTTCTATAAAGTGTTAGGGCACACAGCTTTGTATTGAAAGTCATCTATATATCTGAATTTTGCAAAAATCAGTTTTTCCTTCTTTGCTTATTTGGTGTTTCCCATGATAAATGCTTACATTTTTGAGTTAAGTCAAAAAAAGCGTGAGGGATACAGAAATTGTCTTTATAGAAACATGCAACTGGGGAAGAACCTCTTGGTACCAGAGTAGTGCACTATTGCAGACTCTCAAAAATATTATGAAATACTTTTGTGCATATTTTTCAGGAAAGATCTCTGGAAGAACCTCTTGGTACCAGAGTAGTGTACTATTGCAGACTCCCAAAAATATTATGAAATATTTTTGTGCATATTTTTCAGGAAAGAGCTCTGGCTCCTAACATACTTTATACCCTAATAGCAAGAATACGGGATATTAATTGATTTTGCTGGTATTGTGTAAGGTTCACTACCTCATAACATCACTTAGAGACAGGGAGAAAAGGAAATTAGACATTTCATAATTATGGAAACTCTTTCATATTCAAGGCTGAGTTGACCAACATACTTCAAGTTGCAACCAGATGTAAAATGAAAAGGAAAGATCCCACACCAAAACAAAATTCCCCTACCACAAGCATCAAAACTTTAACCTTTTTACTAAACGCTTGGCTATTTTGACAATCCTTTGAAAAAGACTCTTTGCATTAAACATATATATCTGGCCCACTAAATCATCAAATAACAAGCAAAGCACAATACGCAACAAAAGACTTTTCCAAAATGTTAACAATAGAAATGATTTTACCAGTTATTTGAGCAGTACGTTAATACATAAGATTTTTGTGAGGTAGGAGACAAATGAAGTGTCTTCCAGGCTCTGTAAGTGAGAATACATTTTTGAAGGAGAAATGTTCAGTCACCACCTCTTAATTGTTTTCTTTCTGGATTCTATCCAGGATTTTTACTGAATCACTTTTCACTGCATAAAATAACAGTGGAAGTCTTCTACTACTAATAGAGCATTAAGGGCTTCAGCTTTGAATTCATGTCAATTCTTATGCAACCTCTAGAACACTTCTGCACAACTGTTTTATACAGAATTATAAATTTTCTAAAATTTGGTTAACTACTGTTTGGGGAAACAGTAGATCAACTTACTTTCAATTTACTTTTTGGATAAAGATTAGGTTGAGGGAAGAGTGAAGTGAATACTAATTTTTTTATATGCCAGCAATTACAACAGTAAAAAGGAACTACATTTTAAGAGCCCCAGCAGATTTCTTAACATAGTATGCATGATCAAGCAATTCCCATGAACAATTTAAAAGTCATATCGTACAAAGGCCCTAGTGCCTTTTTCAAATTTGAAAAAAAATCAATCTAACACTGTTTCTTTTGAGATCATTAAAAATTATTCATTATGTTATATATTCATCCACTGTACTTACCACGTAATTCACAAGCCTCACAAACATGCTAAGCCTGTACTGACCACTCATGAGCATGTCACTTTCAAGAAAGGGGCCTAAATTTATCTTTTCAACAAAATTTTCACTTTACTTAACAAACTATCTCAAAAGATTGCTTATTTTAATTAATTCAGGGCTTTTCCATATGGATAATATAGGACCGTTTAGAATTAAAGTCAGAACTGTGCAGCTATACCCCAACAAATGGGATGTGCAGATATTGGTTGCTATAAAAATAATAATCACATATTTTTACTAGGAGTTATTAACAGATATAACTATTGCCTATTACAAGCCTTGTACTTAGGAAAGATTGACAACAAGGACAGTTACAAAAAAGATAYGCATTTATGGAATGCAATGATTAGACATTCTTATAATAAATGTCCTGCTCTTTCACCACAGAAACTCAATAAAGAGCTCTTACTGTGCTGTAATTCTGATTATACTACAAACAAATTAATGTTATGTTACTTAACACATGGTAAAAGGTAGACATTTTTGTCTTTCAGAAGTAGTATTTATGGATTGTGTGTAATCTCATTAACTTCAATGATAAGGGATTACATCAAATCCATATAGATATAAATAAAGGTTTATTTTGAGGTTGGTGTTCATATGTTCTCATACACATGTAAAAAAGCACATGCATTATAAAAAAACCATTCATGGAGAATACGCAAGCAAAGCCTTCAGGTGAATTTCAGAATCTGTAGTATTTCTTCAGGAAATGAATAACATAGCATATAAAATATCAGACCATCTTTAGCAATTTAAGAATGCTAAGTCAATTGTCCTTCCACTGATCATTTCACTAATGTCTCTCACGTTAAAATCTAGAAAATAATAAGCAAAAAAAATCAATAAACCAACAATACAACAAAAAAACCTAACAAATCAAGCAACCAACAAACAAATTAACCAACCAACCAAAAAAAAAAAAAAAAGACAGGCAAAAAACACCTGGTGAAATTTAAGCTCATGTTTATCTGGACATGTATATTTTCAAGAGAAGTAAGAAAAGAAAAAGAGGTGAATTATGCATGGATATAAAAGGGAAATAAATTAAGAATTTATACTTCATTGGAGGATATGGTGAGTATTGTAGCAATAGAACAAAAATAGTTGTTCACTCAGAAGTTCATTACTACTTGATGATATTCTCCAAAACTAATAACATGGAAAAGCCTATAAACAAACAGGGTAATGAAATAAAATGAGCTTAAAAATTGATTATTTAWACTTCCAGTGTTTGGAGTAAGATTAAGAGCTAAATATTTTTCCCTGCTAAAGCTAAACACTAAAACTAATATACTTTGGTTTTTAATAACCTCTTTCAACTACATGTCTTGACGTATCTCAGAAAGATAGATGTTAGATGTAAAGGTAGTCAATACAGTAATCTTTTGTGAAAAGCAGCAGAATGTTGTGCACTGCACTATTTTATCCAAAATCATTGCTGTTTAGCTCATTCTGTTAGCTGAGTTTGCTAATTTAGGGACCAACATTAGTACTTTTAAACAACAAAATAATCAGTGTGGAAGCTCAGATACTTAAAGTGCCATTGATCACATTGGTCACATACCTGCTGGCAATATTAGATGAGCGATTCAAAAGTTTTAATAATGAGGTAAATTCCTACATCAGTAGGACTACAAAATTTGCAATAATTGCTATTTGTCTAATTCAGTAAATAGATATCGGAGCACTGTATAATATTCTATGTTGTAAGTTTATAGAGTTTACCTCTCTAGGCAGAAAAAAAGTAAACAAATATAAAGGAATGAAAATCTGCAAAACAATTAAATATCTCTAACCCTTTTGAGCAGGCTTTCTCTTTTTTTATTGCTTGTTAACGCTTCCAATTATTTTTTTTTCCTTAAACAAAACTGAAACCCATATAGTCAAGGTCTAATGGAATGTAAAAGGGGAAAATTTTCTGCTTTCACAGAAGGTTTTACCAAATGGCTTCAGTTTTCTTATTCCTACTGTTGATGCAGGAGCACAGACTGACACAAGTAATAAAATTCTCGCTTATTTTCAAAATGGTTTAGATGATGTAGTATGTCAGCACTCTAACAATGCTTTGTACAGATAATCCACTTTGGAGAAAGAATGACAGGATTAGTAGCGCAGGAACTGAACAAACAAGTCCCTGTAATTAACCCTCTCTTTTTGTCACTATTTTGCCATCCTTATTTTAGTGGAGCAACTAGTGGATCTGTGATGAATTCTTCTGTCTCTTTACTGAGCACTGCTCACTGCTTCTATTTGAAGATAAAAAAAGAACATAATGAGCATAAAGATTACTAAATTTTCGATTCTCTTATGGAAAATGATGGAAATTAAGGAGTATAAATTTAAGAATGTTTGTGCATCCAGCTTTTCAAAGACATAATTTCTAAATTGCTTAGTAATGAAGAAATTCACTGGGTTTTAGTAAAAACTTATTTTATATGAAGCTTATTTTCTATGAAATTTATTTTCTATGAATCCTATCTGTTTATTGTTTCAAAAATATTCTTTGTCTCTAATTTTCCCCTATACAATGTCACAAGCAGAGAAAATTTCAAGTCAGACAAAAAGCTGTCGCACCTTAATGATTTAGTACTCACTGCCTCCTGGGCTCAGCTTGGGCTTCCTAATGTGTAAAGGATAGAGAATAGTGAGAATATATTTTTGTATAGGTGGTCAGAAAATTTTGAGAAATAAAAACCTGAGGGTTGCTAGGAATTACAAATGCAGTAAAACTAGTAACATTTGCACTAAAAAAATAAACCTCAGAACAAAGATGTCAAAATATTCCAGCATTTGTAAGCTGTAAGTCTGAAATATCATGGAAATTGCTAGACTCCCTCACCTCGATATATGGATCTGAAGTTACAGAAATTAAATTTGTGTGGTGTATTTACTTCTACTCCACCCTGGAAATAGCTATTAGCACCAATTGTAATTGTATGTACAGATCAGAGTAAGAGACCCCATGCTGCAGATAATAAAACGTTCACGCACAAAGGGGAGGAGAAGGAAGCCCTTATAATAATGTTAGGAGCTACTCATTACAAATTGGAAATTACAGACCAGATGTTTTTAGTCTATTTTTCCACACTGGGTGTAAACTCAGAAGAGTAGCACATTCAGAGTAGAAAGGATGTAGATTATAAAAAGCTATCACTTATTTTTCAAGCAATGAATGCCCTTTCAGAAAAAGAATAAAACCTCCAGGACTTAGATAGGTCCCTTCATTCCAGACAATTCTTCCAGGGTTTTCTGTAGTGAGAGAGCAGGCTGGTTTTTTCCTAGTCACTGTTCTCCACCTTCTCTTCCCTAATGCAACGGATAAAGCTATGCTAAGGCTCTCCTATGCATTTGTTGCATAGTTTTTCTATTATGTTTCTGCATAGCTATGCCTTTCCCTTCCTCTACGTCATATACTTCAGTTTCAGATATTCAGCCAACACCTAATCCTAATTTCTTATATCCTTTTTTATTTCCCTACCAAACTCAGCTAGAAATGTACATTAATGTGGAAACTAAATTAAGCTCCTCTCTGTTTTCTTAGCAACAACAGAGGGTGGGATATATGGTAAGGATGATCATGTACTTGACTTTTCACTTAGTAAACATTCCCTTTTTGTCTTCTAGAGAAGAAAGTATTCACTTTCCTCTCATTCCATGACTACTCTGAGAATCAATCTTTCATAAGTGTTTCTTTCCAAAACCCAAAATCTGCAAAATGGTTGACAAAACCCAGAACACAGGCTTGGATTGATTATAATGATACAGAACAACACAAATTGTTTTGGACTGACAGAAACTAAAAAAGCATTTTGTCCCTTCTAAGAATCAAAGTGTATTATTGTATATATTTGTAATGAAACAGAGGCTTTGTATCAAAAGCTGAGCAGAAGTAGCATTTTAATGCTCTCTAGACCTATGTCTTGTTCCTGAAATCATAATTTTAACTTGCTTTAACCCTTATCCAATGTCTGCCCAAGAACATCATCAAGGGAAAGGAGAACCAACGCTTTCTAAACACTTACAGATCCCCAGGAGTCTATGACTTGTGTGTCTTGAGCTGACCCCCATCTGCTAATGCCTGGGCCGTATTCATAGACCATATATCAAGGGCTAGCCTGGCAGAGCTCATATCCTTTGGTAAAGTCTCAGGATAAAATAGAATTACTGTATAAATATTCACATCTCTTTTTACATGTCAGCAATTGCTTTTTGCAAAGAAAGATGAGTTTATGAGTTGCTACCTTTGGCATGTAAAGTCCTTTATTTTCCATATATCATAAGGCCAACATCAAAGAGACTTTTCTCTATACTAACTCTGTTCTAATTATACTCCTATATTGTAGCTCCTATATTAAAGCTTCTATATAAGTAAACCAATTTGCCACAATTTGTGCAGGAATATGCTAATGCAATGCACAGAAGGTGCATGGAGTTCACTCTCTCGTTCTTGTGAAAATATTATGGTTGTAATGGAGTTGTTATTCCAGATAACTCTCAAGACCAAGAGAGTAATCATTCCTCAAAATCTCAAAGTTATTCTCCAACTACCATCTGGACATATTATCTGGTCTGTAAAATTAAATATATTCATTGGGTTCTTTAATTTGTTTTGATTACTTGTACCTAAATGTTAACAATTCTTACATCCTTTAATTTTTAAAAAAACACATTTGTCCCATTTTAAAATGCCATTTACGCCACGTAGATGTTCTGTATCCACTACAGTCATTGGAGTTTTAAATGTAACCTCCCTACTGTGTGAAGGAGCTAGATTTAGTTTTAAAATTACCTAACTGTGAGTTTCATGTACAATCATTGTCTACCGCCCCAGGGTCAATAATATTTTTTCTCAGTTCTATCATATCTTTAGTAAATTAACTCCTGTCCAAAATTTCCTCATACAGAGGTTGTCCCAGGAATTGAGGCATCTCAGTCTTTCTGAATCTGAGCCCCCTTCTGTTATACTCTACCTGCTTGGAAACCATAATTCTGTGCAGCTCCTAAGATGCAAATCAAGTGTAGGTTTATACAGAGATATAATAAAATGGGAGTGGTTCAAAAAATATTTTGGGCGTAGCTTTTTTTTTTTCATTTCTGTTCAACTTTGCACTCTATAAATCTAACAAACCATTTTCATCTGTGAGGAGCCAGAGACAGCAAATATGTATGAGAAATCTTCACTGCACCTCTGCATGTCGGGCAGATGTGCTATTCCTCTCTTTCTCTGTATGCTAAAAAACATAAGAATGAATGAAAATTTCCCAAGAACTTAGCATATTTGTTCCCTCTTTTTTGAATCATATCTTGCTGAATAAGGATGGAATCACCTCTGGTTTTCCAGCACACTTCACGATATATAAATTCTAATCTGCCATACTATCAGCACAGACAAAAAGCTGATTAAAATATCATATTAAATGTTATATCTTTGGACTTCCAGAGTGATGAAAAGATCACTTAAGGTGGTCTGTATTACTGAATATTTCACCAGAAAGGTGAAAGAGTGCACTCTGGAGTCTTTGCCATCTAGATGAAAGCATCTAGAAACTAAAAGTATACTTACATAAAATTACCATGCAGTTCCTGAGCATGATATGTAACATGAAAAGGAATTCCTATATAAATCTTCAGCAATAATGAAATAGAAACAAATTATTTTAGTAAAGAAAACTTCCTATACTGTTTATGTACATATATATCATAATACACAAGAGAGAAGATACAATTGCCATGAAATATAGTACCTTTACTTTTTAGTTGAATTCAAACTAATCTGAAGTACATAAAAACTAAAAACCTACTGATAATGACTCAAAGTATAAAATCTAGCTGAGAATATACATTCGGCATATATGATGAACATACATTTACAGTTTGGTTTATCTGTTTTAAATATAGAATATCCCCTGAGATTCCCTTTCTTAAAAAAGATCCAAGAAAAAAAAATTAAAGGAGAGAACAAATTCAGAGACTTGGTGTCTCATGTAATTTAGTTAATAAAATACAGTGAAATTCATATACTGGTTGACCTCTTTTTAAAATAACGCTGCCATCAATGGTCCAGATCTTCATCTCTGTGGCTTAAAACAGGCTGAGTTACTTTTCTCACTAGAATAGCATGTAAAGATATTACTATTTTATGGAGAAGAAGATTTTTCATTTTATGCTAGAAAGGATACTCGATATATGACTAAAAGTCTTTGGTCATGCATACCTTAGAAAGGCAAAATGTAGTGAATTGCATTTGTATTGTTCCAGTAAAATCTAAAATAAGTGGAATAATAGAGCTACATAGTAAATTACTTAACTCAATCCCCTTCTTTTTTACTTGGCTTCCCCCTCCCATTTTATCAGAATGGATGTCAAAAAAACCCTGTTGCTTTCAACAGATATTATTTGTCTGTAAGCGAAAAAGACCACCTTTTTTTAAAGTGTTACTCAGGATATGGACAGAAAATATATCAAAAGACTATTCAAAATACATACAGTTTATTTACATTAATAACAATAAGGGTAAAGTAGATTTTGGATGCAAACATGATGGAAGTTTCAATCCTTTTTCATCACTGTGTAAAAAAACCAAATAATTTTTTTTTTATTTTTTTATTTTGGTCCTCAAACTCATTGCTGAGAAAAAGGAATGGTTAATTAGAAACAGACAGTCTCTTAGCAATAATTATTATATAAGAAAAAAATCCAAAAACTTTAATATTTAATCTATAAGATGTTCCCTCATGTAATTGATCTCTGAAAGTGCAATTTTTTCTCTAATCATGTGTGAATGCACAAATACTTTGAGAGAGAGTGGTTACTTTCAGAATTTCTGTAACGAAGCTCCTTGAAAAAATATAAAATTCTAAAAAATTCTAAAAAAGGAAAAAATATTAGAAATACTATTTTTGTATTATCCTAGAACTTTAATAAAAATATTTTGGTTATAGAAAATTTAAATTACAGTCAGTATAAATAAATGAAAATAAAAATATTTGATCTCAACTAATTAGGTCTACGGATTGCAAAATTTTTTCCCTGTTTCCTTAAAGGTGTATATAAAACTTTTTAATAGGAACCATATAGGATAAAACAGAACTGTTGGCCTGACATCCCACAGTAAGTATTTCATCACAGAAAATAAGTCTACTTTAAAATTATTATTAGAAAGTTACAGAGTCTGTACAGACAAAACATAATCTCTTTTATATGAAAATCCTTTCTAGATTTTTTTTGAACGGACAAACCAATGTGCGCAGAAAATTCTTCATACTGCAGTGTTTTTTCACATTGCAAATACCATGATGGAGGTTTGAAAGTTATAGTTAAAGCAGTGAAAATGTTGAGCACGTCTGTATCAACCTCAAAGAAATTTGTAACTCTGTATGAAGCATGTGCTGCATTATACCTGCTTTTCTTCTAGACTTTTAGAGACAAAAATTTTCATCCCTGTGCCTCAGTTATTTTAAATTCCTTTTTTATTTCAAGAAATTTTAAAGTACAATTTCCTTAGGATATTCTACATATCTGTACAACAAGGGAAATAATTTCACTCTTCTGAAACCTAATAGGAAAGAACCAAATGAAATTATATCATTCAGAACATATATTTTGGGGAATAAATGAAGAATGGCTGTGTCAGGACAGTGATTTACAAGTGGAGAACCGAGTTGGAATCACCCTTCTGGAAGAGTTCTAACAGTTTGGCGTATTCTATATAGATTATATTTGAAAACAAATTGTGATCTAGCAAAAAGCAGAAGTCTTCCAAAGTTACTGACAACTTCACAAAACAAAACAACTACAAAATAATTTCTAGCCATTCATACTTAACCTTCCTTGACAGATGTTCTGTAGGAGAAATAGGAAATAGTTTTTGCCATGCAGAAATAAATCAAGTTAAAAACATTTATATCCTTGCCAAATACTGCTATGCAGCAACACCAGCTGATCTTGGTGTGCTCATGTAGCTCAGGATAAAAACCAAGTGAAAGCATCAGAGGGGCTGAGCTAGTCATGAGGATGAATTAGTCTTCATTAACCCAAAGATTTTTCCATTGACTGATAATCTGTCCTGCTTTCAGCTTTGTTGATTTACTAAGCTGTAATTCTAGAAATTGTTTTCAAAAATTACTTCTATAAAGGATTTCCTACTTGAATGCTGAGTTTCTTCTGAAGGTATCACAGCAACTAACTGAAATTCTTAAGAAATAAAACTTTGCTAAGTAACAAGTTAGACTGATAGAAGTATGACCTCAACATAACTTCATTTTCTACATCACATAATGTTAAAACTGGATAAACACAATAGTTACAAGTTTTTCTAAATAAATATAGCACAAATTAGTAATGCTTAAGACAGAACCAGCATTTATGAAATGTGATTAAAAAGATGAATACATGTAAGAACATATTGAAATACATATGCTCTTATGAAACAAGTGATGAAGACATTAAGAAGCCTAAAGGATTTGTTCATATTCACTAGGCAATAAAAGAATACTGTCAGAATAAGAAAATTCTGATTAACTCGTGATAAAAAAAATAATCTCTATGATTTTCTTTGATCAATCTCTTTGGTATTTGGCTGCTCAGTATATTTCCAAGTTCTGACTTGAATTTAGATAAAAGAAAGAACATTTTTGCATGAAATTCATTTTCAGACAGTCCTCTATCAGAATTTATCTTTCTTATAGACCATTCTTGTTTCAGGATAATTTAGACCTGATTTGAGAAGAGAAAACAAAAAGAAAAAGGATACAACAAAAAAATGCCTAAAGAGTTAAAAGTAAAAAAAATAAAATGTCTTGTGTCTGCTGCTCTTGCAACCCTAAGAAAAGTTACTTCATCAGAGAATTCCTTATTCTAGACCAAGTTATGAAAAAGAAAATATATCTATGATGTAAGTTATTGTGTTACCTGCAGTGGAAGTGATCTAAAGATCATCTAAGACTCGGAGTAAGTGTAGTAGCTAAAATTTTTAAAATAAAACTGTTCACATATCATCTGCCAATGTGCTATTATTCTGCCCCCACTAATTCTACTAAAATTCCTACATTTAATAACAGAGCAAGTAAGACCTTCATGCCATACACACAAAATTTCCTACCCATTTGCTTCAAGTTTGCTATGTATTCTATCATAAAAGAGCTAAGGAAGAGAATAGAATTGCCACAGATTGAATTTCACAGATGAAGTCAGACAAAGGTCAATAACTTGCTGACATTTGTACAATCTCCAAATCAGGTGCACTTGCATTTTTTCAACTTTTCAGGAAGAGGCACTAAGATGCAGTAATATAACTAACAATTAGTAATGTGAATGTTCTGTTTTCATTCTGGCACTAACATTGATCTTGTTATTATATCCCATAAAGGATGTAAGGGATAATATGTCTGTGATAATCACCTTACAGATGCTGTGATAGCATAATGTCACTCACTACAGAGAGAATCACATCACAGAAAGCCTGTACCTCCTGCAAAATTAGAAGGCTGCCTGACTGCCAAAGATTGTTGCTGGTGCATTGCCTAGCACAGGGGTTGCTTTAATGACTCAGCAATATACAAAGATAAAAATGTTCTGTTAAAAATGGTCAACCTGCTCTGAAGACAGATATATGTTATAGGCACAGAAACTACAGGATCTTCATATTACAAAACATGCAAACTGCCTTCTGAGATTCTGTCAAAGTTTCTTGGGGTTTTTTGGCTTTTTTTCCTATTTTTAATGTATATAATAACTATGTCATAAAGGATTCCTTCACATCTCAATGCTGGAATTTTGAGAAAGTTGCTTGGTATCAGAAATACAACCATACGTAAAAATGAAAAAAAAAAAAAAAGTAAACCTAAAGTTTGCAACAATCTTTTCTCAATATCTTCCTAACATTTATCTTCAGGTTGCACCATGTCAGACTACTGTTGTCTCCCACAGAGTTACATGGCCTGTATTTCTGAATAAACGCTGGTTTTCTTTTACCTGTGCATTTATGTCTAATTTGCTGTTTTCCCACAGGGTTATATTAGCCAAAACATGAAACTGGGTCAGCTTAAAATAATTCTGTGTGGTGCTGTAGGGGCGGAGATTGTTTGACTTTTTTCACGTAAGAAAAATTATCTTTCTTACTGAAACATATAATAAACTGCTTGTATTTGTGTGCATTTCAACTGTTCAAAGCACTCAGCCTTGTTCTCTTCATTGACTCTGATGGTGGTTAATATTTTTAGGCAGAATGGCAGGTAGAAAAAGAAATTAAAGTGGGTGAATATAGCTAATGTCATTTGTGGCAGTGACCTAAACTGATAGTATGAGGCAACTGATTATTCCAGTTTGTTCCAATCACCACTGCTAAACTGTTAACCAGCACCCTGCCTATAGCATTTTCACACAGCAATTTTAAAGACATCAAATTTAATCTAATATTTTAGACACAAATTTTAGGGATACCACTAGTGACATAGTACTGGCAACTGGATATCTGTATAAACAAGAACTGAAATGGAGAATGTTATAGATGATTATTATATCCTTGTGATATAACAATAAGATGCCAGTTTTGTATGCCTGACCTCATCAATATAACATCTAACTAAACACAAACATTGATAGTTTTGGATACTATTGGCTGTCTGAATGTTTGTAATCAACTAATACTGTTCCAATACTTCAGAATGCCTTTGGCCAAAATATTAACTGAGGGGAATCACACTTAACATTAAGCTTTATTAGTGGTTACTATAAACTGTATTCTAGTTGTTCTTTCATTAATTTCATTAATTATTTAGAATCAAATTGTCCAAATAGAATTCAGGATTAAAAATATTGTAGATTAATTAAAATAACATAAATGGTAGAAAATACATAAATTACAAGCAATCCCTTTAATTGGAGTGTTCTTAAAATTAATTTTTTAAATATAAAAAATGCAATTCCCATCATGAAGGAAAATCATTATGTATGGAAAACATGTCTGTTTCCTCCCTCTGAAATGTTCTGTATATCATCAGAAAAAGAAATAAAAATAGGGTTTCTGCTGAAAGTATAACCAGACTACTTGTCTTCTTTCTTTATATAGGTTTTTTAAATGGAACCACAATGAGTGAAAAGAAGAGTCATCCATTGTATAAATTACAGAATATCTGAAATTTAAAGTTAGTTATTAGAAGGAAAAGCTTTTTAGAAACTTCTTCGTATAATTCTTAAGTTCAACGGAAGTGGTAAAAGGTGGTGGAGTGATAAAATATGTTCAAATAATTCTCACAGAAAGCATCCTTAAGGCTAATCACTTTTTATATGTCTAAGGCATTTGTAAGCCATCTGTTAAATGCAGAAGTAATAGCCTGCTTTTCCAGTTAGTAACAGCACTAACTTTTAAGATCTTAAATACAAAAAGTTAAGAAAATCTCCCAAAATACTAAAACTAAATAAAATGCATAAAATATGAGTGCTTGTAACATAGCAGTATCCCTTGTGCTATACTAGCCACAATTTTAGTAGAAAACCTTCCACTCCATCATCTACTGAAGAAAATGGATAAATGAAAAATGAAATCTATAATACCCTGACTTTGACAGTTAAGACACATACAGTTCATAAGATGAGCCCAGCAGGAATAGCATACCTCTAGATGTTTTCATGGAAATTTGGGGAATAAGAATAAAGAATCTGGACTAAGTCAAGCCAACACATTATGTTCTCACTGAAAGATACAACAAGAAGTTAAATTGTGATTTACTTCTTTGGGTATGCAAAACTGGGTTGGAGGGCAGTAAGCAAAAACAACCCTTCCACAGCTAAATTTCACATTTCTCTCTCTTAGGCAAAAAACAAAAAAAAAACAAAAAATCAAACCAAAACAAAAACCAAAACAAAAAAACCCCAAAAAACCAAATAAACAATAACAAAAAAAACAAACAAAAAAATCCCACAACAACCACAAAAACAAAAACAAAACAAAAAAAAAAAACATACAAACAACCAAACTAAAACCAAACAAAAATCTGACTCAGTCTTAGCATGGATATTTCAATTTCCACAGTCCCACAGGCTTTGGAAGCAGGAAATACAGACTCTTACATTGACTCAGAGGAAAAGGATTTAAGTGGCTCTTCCACTGTTGCATATACTTTCATTCTCAGAACAAGGACAAAGTCATCTTATGTAGGTACATAACATATATACCATCCTAATAATTATTCCATGACTGCACAGTGTGACTGCATCACAGCTCTGCTATTGATTAGATGCAATTGGTTAAATTTTGCAGTCTAGAATAGGTTAAAAAAAATGCCTTTATTTTATGCAGTAGAAAAACATGTTAGACTAAGTGGGGCACCTATGATGGCATAAAATCAGTCAAAAGAAAAAGCAGCATAAAGCAAAGCAAAGCACTTCATGCTTTTATGATAGGTGAAATCTCATAGTTCTTTGTATCACAGCTTGCATGATAATATTATTCCCCCTTTTGAGATCTTGAATTCAGGGATACACTTACCTGACTGCGTGAGAAGATTGGAAGTGTTTTCCTCCTATATGTCTCCAATTATCTGTTTGAATTTCAAGACTTCTGCAGTAAAGTGTCTGGCTTTTTCTGCCTCTCTTTCTCCAGCAGAATAATAGGAAGAAAAGTCAAGAGATCTGGATCCTGTTAAGTGTCATAACCTTTATGCAGGTTCTTTTAGAACTTGGCTGCTAAGCATCATTTTCAGGAGCAAAAATATGCACTGTTATCCAAATGAATTAGCTCTGTTGTGCTAGTTCTCACTTGGTTGTAGTGCAACCAGATGACAAGGTTTCAAATGTGTTAACTTGTGTGATAAAAAGTGTTGAAGAGAGTTTCAGTCCCAAATGAGCTAACAAAACAACTCTTGTTTTTTGCCAAGATTTAGCCCAAAGGATGGACTTTAACAATAGAAAAGTTTCCATATATTCATATCTATCTGAACAAGGACTCACAGTTCAAGGATATGCATGTGTACTATTCTGGGCACATTTTCTGCAGGTATTTAAAATCAAATCTGTCAAATTGTTCATATATTTCTCAGTTACAAAACACTGGTGAATATTCTAACACTCACTAATATATGCTCACATCAGTTTATAAAGGCCTATTTCTGCAAGCTAAGTCCCCACTTTTCATAATTTATAAAATAAATAAGCATATCCCAGGGTTAGCTCATAAAGGGATGAGTGAAATACACCATGTAATGAAAGAGAGACTTTACCACGTTGGAAATATTATCATAAACTGAAGTCATAAATCCTTGTAATGTCTATATACGCAAGATCCCAGCATCCATAAACAATCACAGGATCAGTATTAAAATATATTCAGAGAAGATATAAGTAGGTAAAGCCTAAACAAGTTACATTGAAAGGTGAAATAGTGACAAATAAATTACTAAAACTGATCTGCTTTGTTTCAGACAAAACAGCTTTGATTCTCCTCAAGGGAAAAAATATCTAATACTTATTGTTTTTAGCAATATGTTTAGGAGGCTGGTGATCTTATCCTCCATAATTCAGTTAACAACTCAGAGCTGTTTGCAAAAAAACCCTAGTTGTCAAAGTTGCAAATATACATTAAGATTTAGTAAAAAAGCCCCCTCTGAAAGAAATAAATAAAGGCTTTAATCTCAAATACTCTTTCTATGCTTTTACTCAGGTCACAAGGCTGCCTGAATGCATGATTATTAAAGAGACGGTTCATGGCTTACTATTCATGGCATCCCCACTCGCTAGATAATTTAGGTACTAATTTTTCACTATTAAATTTTGAACAATTAGCTTGGATAAAAAGAAATAGGTAAAGTGGGCTCATATTTTGAGTGAATTTTTGGAAAAGTCCCCAAACAAAAGAATGATCATCAGTGGCCAGGCTTGCATTATTTATTTGAATAAAAGATTTAATGAAATCTGATTTTGTGTCTGTCTATTTCCCAACAAGCTGCATCTGTTATTATCTCCATCTTAGAACCATGCCATAGTATTATCTGGTGCTCAATCCTACAACATTTGTCATGAATGGAGTTTCTTGTCACATATATTAAGATCACACAAGGAGAGAGGTGGGTAACAGGAAGCTGCAGAGTGACAGGACAGGGAGGACCCAGGACTGTTTCACAATACTCTCTCATCTAGATGTACCACTGTGCTTAGAGACCATTAGAGAAATTTCTGGAAGATCCAGCGTTAGAAATCTTTCACCTGCTTAGTCCATGACATCATAGGAACCTCTAATAAGTTAATGCTGGAGGAATCTAAATTTCTGCTGCATTTGGTTGAAATTGGCATAGCTTGAAAATGATTGGGAGACAGGGAGATTGGGAAAAAAACAATGAATGTCTAAGACTCTTCAAGGAATGATAAGAAACTCTTTAATGCTAGCAAAGTAATGGCTCTCCATGGTGAAATACCTCTCATTCTATAAGGTCAGCTATGGCTATTAAACTACCTAAACAGTACCATTATATTAATCAAGTGCTGAACATGCAAGACAACAGCCCCTTGAACATGGTTTGTTTCCCACCTCAAAGAGACCAGGTATATATAATGAATAATAAAATAAGCTGGTCCTTTATTGGAACACATGCCTTCCACAAACCTTGTCTTCCTGTCATCACCACATTATCTAATACAAATAATATAAAATTCAACTTTATTTCATGTCACTATTACTAAATTTAATGGGTTTACCTTTAATTACCCAGATAAATGAGCCTTTTCCCCTTTTTTTATGGTACTGGCTGCAGAAAGACAAATACATTCATCAAACCAAAAATAATTGTCTGAGATATCTTTCAGAGATAAAAATAGATTGTGGTGTATTACATTTCCATTAAAGGCAGAATGGGAACAATGTGATATATTTTAAGTTCTGAACATCTATAGCTGAATTTAACTTGTGAGTTGCAACTGAGGAAAATACAATTCCTGAGGTTGTTTTGCCAAGCAGAATTGTAAGGAGATTAAATGAATCATGATGCATAATATTTTTTTTTCTTTTATTTTGCCAATAAGTGTAGGAGACAATACAACATAGCTTGGGCAACTTCTTCTATTGTAATATAGGCAAATTTAACAAAGAAATTCACTCATATGAGACACTGTCTATTGTTCTAGCTTAACTTCATTGCAAAACATAGATAATGCACCTTAAATTGTCTGTGTACAGTTCATATAATTAAAAAAAATTAAAATAGCATACTTTTTCATAAATACATAATGAATGTTCCCATTAAAGTAAATAGATGAAAAAAATGAAAGGGGGTTAAAAATTCTTTTCCCGGTGCTTATGTCCAGGTGGCTTCAATGCATTTAGATTCAGTTTTTAGCTGAAAATTCCTAGTTCAGCTACTGAATGATATAAGGAGTGATTTTTTTCACTGATTTCATGAAGCAGTATAAACCAACTATAGAATAAGCAAGAATTAGGCCAACCGCTATTTATAGGCAGTTTTCTTTGTGAAGCTGCTTTTTACCCTTTCAGCAGCTCTTTCACACCATTCCAATTTCAGCTAAACAGCTAAAATATCTGTGATTTTTTTTTTCTTCGAGTTTATATATTTTATTCCTGTGACATTTGCAAGAATTAATTGCTGGTGACATCCCTCTCATCTCTTATAATAACGAAACTATCAAGAAAATTCTTTGAACTTACAGTGACTATATTGTTAGCAAGAAGAGGATTGAACAGACTTGCTCTCGCAGTTAATGAAACATCCTTTTGTCTATAGCTGTATCTTTGAAAAATAGAAAACAGTTTTTCACATGACAGCTGTATAGCTATAGCTGCTAACAACTACATTTCAAACACAAATTATACTACCTCTGCATACCAATCTCTGTGAAAGTTACTTCTGTTATGTTGACTAAACTATAGACTGCATTTTGTAAGCAAACCAGACTTATATTCTTTTTCAATAGAAATAAATAATGCTCTATTGCAATATCTTGGTAAAATAAAAAAAAAAGAAAAAATCCAACATTTATAGAACTTGAGACGTAATTGATGCATACATTAAAAAGAAAAATAAAAAAGGAGAAATATGAAGTTGAAAAAAAATCTGCTGTAGGAAGCCTGCAACGAGTTTTTACAGACAGAATACAAAAAGTGCTCTCTAGAGTTTGAATCTGTTTTAGATGAAATTTCAGCCATAAGTGATGTTTCCAGAACTACAAATCAATGAAGAATGCAATCTTCAAATTTTAATGAGGGTAATGTAAGGGAGTTCTACATCCAGATTTCTTCAAGAGATCATGACACCTTATGACTCTTTTCTCCTCAGGTTGCTGAATTCCTTTATCAAAAACTGTAGATGGAAATATTCACACTACAGCTGTGATGCTGTGTTTTGACAATGCTGAGGCATTATTTGACAGATAAAGATCAAAAGCATAAACTTTACAAGATAAGTAAAAACTGAAAAAAATTCAGAAAGTCAATCAGTATATGCATTAATATGAATGCTATGTCCATATTTGAAAAGATCTCAAGGTCAAAAGAAAGATATTTATGGAAATGAAAAAGAGAAATATTATAATTGTACCATAAAAACTTTCTAAAAGACAAGCTTATACATAATTTTTACTTCCTTGACTATTAGAGGTCTTTAGACCCCAAATTAGGAAAACCAGTTGGATTATGAAAGGGTGAAACAGAGAAAGGTAATTTTGTCAAAATAAACAGAGCAGTTGCTGGAAATAATGGACAATTTTCCAGTCCAATATGGACAATTTTCCAATTTTCCAAAAAAAAAAGGAAAGAGGAAATATTAATAAATTAGTGGAGAAAAAATAATGGCAAATTAGGCAAAGAAATAAACTTTCTCTTCCAATAATCATTTGAGCCTCTTGATCATCAATTGCATGCTTATGTATCCAATTTTATAACCTAATGTGAAGTTCATAAACTCTTTGAAGACAGCAGTTATATTGCTTCAGCTACATGCAATTTCACCATTCCTTTAAACACTGAAAACATTTTTTTAAAGTTCATGAAATAGTCTTACACGTATGATTTAGAGCATCTTAATAAATAATGAGGAACATTTACATGTCACTGATGAAATATATGTATAGTAAAAGTGCTTAAACTAACAGCACATGTAATATTAGTAACTGTTATCTAAGATCTTGAAGCATATATGTCCTCATTTCCAGGCAATAGCGAAAATTCTTGCTTCATTTCTACATGAAATTCAAAACTCATCTTATGATACTTCAGCACTTCAAAACTTTACATGCCAATGAATAGACCTCTCGAGATTTTAAAAAAACCCAATCAGGATAAAAATATTTACCCTAATTTCTCAGTGCAATCTCCCTGTTTCTCAAAAAGACAAAACATTAATTTCTTCAAGACTTCATTGGAGAGAGATGTCTACAAAAATTTTTGAGAATCTTTACTAATAAATTCCTGCATCCAGACACTCAAGAAATCTAGATGGCAGATGAGAAAAAATATTTTCTAGATGTCTTGAAAAAACTCTCAGATTTTATTTTAGTTTCACCCTACTTCTTTTGGACAAAACGGATAGATTTTTTCCATCCAAGTCAGGCATGCCAATGTCTGCCTAGGCTTACAGAGTTTACTGCTGCAGGTCAGATTAGATTATAAATTTTAAAGGATCAAATGCTCTCAGATCTCACAGATGAACATTTTGTCAAAGCAATTTTTCAGTATATACTGATAAAGGCAGAGTGATTTGAAATTTAAAAGAAGAACCCTGCTCCAACTACCATAATCTAATGGTGCAGAATGCCACATAATCATAGCATCAGAAAACATTTCTCCTCCAGGTTTTCAGTACTTCAAATAACATGGAATACCAATGGATAAACTTATCCCTGCACATAATTCTTGCCTCTGCAGGCAGTGAACTTCTACAACCTCTTGCCTCAAGAACTAGACAGAGAGTATCAGTACATTTAAGAGACTGGAAATTCATGAACAAGAGGTCTGTAAATAGAATAACCAGAGATATTCCTCTAACAATGCTAATGAAATCCTGTGGCTCTTGTGGAACTACAAAGTGTATGGACTGCAAATATTGATCCGGCACTATCTGAGGAACACCTTTTGTTATGGTCAGGCATAGAGGTTGGTCAATAGAGAGATGGGTCAGACATAATAGAAGCGTTATTGCATTTTTAAGATTTTTAAAATAAATCTAAGATTAAATCTAAGATAAATCTAAAATAAATCTAAGATTTAAGATTAAGGTTTTTAAAATAAATCTAAAAATGTCAAGCCAAATATTTTATTGTGGTGATATCTCTTGCACTGCTAAATGACTCAGAGCAGATGGTAAGTAACATCAGAATCCACTCTCATACACAAAAGAATAAGTACAGGAAGGAGAGCTTGAGGAGGGGAAGAATATGTAAGGGAACACTTGTTAAAGTGCAGACATACCTATTTCTCTTTTTTGCAAGGTGGGACTTGATTGATCCAACTTATTAGCTCTGCTGACCATTTTGTCTTGCATATATTTCTGATGTATGTCTCTTTTTTTTTTGTTATTTTTGGAGGTTCTGTTTTTGGTGGGTTTTTTTAGTTGTTTGTTTGTTTGTTTGTTTTTGTTTTTGTAACCCTGGCCTGCCCTCCATGGCTGCAATTAAGGGATCTAACAAAATAGATTTTACCTGTTACATTTAAGATTTTGTTTTGGACTAGAAGAGTTCTATGGATGTCTTACTTTTCTCTCAATTTCAGCTAGGTAAAATAATTTCCATTATCCTAAAATTTAGCACTGTCCCAAGAGACTATAATGGCACTGTTATGGCAGCTTATTGCTAGAGTTCAACATAGATGAAAGAATAAAAATGTCAGCAAAAGGTCTTCAAGGAAAATCTGGGTTTGTCCTTACTCCCTTCTCCTCACTGATTTACAGAGGAAAAGAATTATTCTGGAATGAAGGACTAAGCCAAAATCTTTGACAGTAAATTGCAAGATTTTATAACTGTGATGATCTCTAGTAAGTGAATAAGTGAAATTTCTGTCTCTATTTGAAAGTCAACTTTGGGTTAGAAAGCAACATATATAACAAACACCCACATATGTCCAGATCTTACTGTGGGATGTGAGCTCTAGGCACTGATATTTAACAGAGCCACACTCCAAAGTTGCAGATAATTTCCATATGCTATTTTTGTTTTCTGACCTTTCATCTTCCTTTTTTTTTATTCCTTTTTTTCCCCTTTACTTCCTAACTGAATTAAGACAACCAGCAAAGAGTTTTTCTCTATGTAATGGAAGGTATTGCAATAAAATAATTTGTAATACATTTCACATTTAATGCTCCTCCAACTACTTTAACATAAAGTATACAAAATAATTTTATGTGTGGCATAAGAATGGCATTTGAATATAAAATAAATTTCCTGCAAAATCCATTTTACTCTAAATTTCACAGCTAAGCTTGCCAAATTCAAATACCAGAAAATACAGAAAAAAGAAATAGATTTTTATTTATTGAAATTTTCTATTAGAGAAAAATACTTTTCTCCTTGCCTGACGTTTTTATATTCAGACATAACTAATGAATATTCAAAAAGTCGAAAAAAAATCTTATGAACATTTAGTTTCTTAAGGATCCAATAAAACAGTGCTAATTCGATTTACTGAGGTCACATGGACACAATTAAATTCATTTGTTCAAATCAATGCCAGCAATTTTGTCAAAGGTAATGAATGACACCATTTGTGACATTTTACATGAATTACATGTCATAGCTCAGTTACTCTAAGCTGCAGCTAAAACACAGGACACTGAGAAAAAACAGCATTAAAGGGGGAGTAGAGAGATGAAATTTCTTTAAGAATGTTTCATTTAGCATGTACTTCTCTTTCCTTACAATAGTTGAAGGGTAAATCTGATGTAATCTCAACTGTATTTTAGACTTCACAAATAGACAAAATTTAGTTTCAGCTACTCAAAAGCCATATATATGCAACAAGCTTGACTTTTATATTTTCATTGTACTGTCCTTTCATGACATTGTGCATTAAAACGACTGCAGCTGTCACAGGAAAACCAAGCTCCCTCATATCTTGAAAAACCTGCTCAGCAATAGATGAAAATGGCAAGGAAATTTCAAGAAAGTTTAGACAGTGAAATGATTTTCTTTTAACATAATTAATGGGCTAAATATTTTAATAAAGAAAAATGGTGTTTTAATATCTTGCCCTATATTGTCATACAGTGAACATTTCATTCTGTGGCCAGAATAAAAAGTAGGAAGATTTATTCAATGCTTACATCCTCTTTCAACACAAATTTATTCTCTACACATTATTTTCAAGCATTTTATCAAGTGTAGCATCAAATGAATCAAATGAAGATATTCCCACATCTTCAATGAGTTGATTTTCCCACCTCTAAGAGATTTTGCAAACTGAAAAGTCTTGCAAGTATTCAGCCTAAATTTTCATTTTGAATGCTGAATCACATTACTCATATAAAACTTAATTAATTACAAAACACTTAATCCTCTCAGTCTTTAGTCACTGCATTTTGAAATGCTTGAAAAATTTTATTGCCTTTTTTTCAGAATTCTTCCACGTAAATAACAATAATTATCCATCTTACCTTTTCCCTAATGCTTTGTTACTGCATTAATTTCCTCTTATATTTTGACGCAATTCTACATTGCTTTAGATAAAAAATAATTAAAGAAGCAACCCCTGGCAAAAGATACCTTCTGCCTTTGAGAAAGAGGTCTTTATGGTTTTTCTCACGCTTCTTATTTTACCTTTTTCCCCATCTAGTCTAGTAACATAATTTGAAAAGTGTAGTAGTGTAACCTGTCTTGGACCATCCACATAGCTTTCTATACACAGACCTTCCTAAGACAATTAGTAAATTTGTAAATTCTATGGTATTTTGAAATATATTTTCCCAGTCATAAGGTCAAAATTTGAAAAAAGAAAAATCGAGAAATATAGAGGTGATGTCTTTATTAATTCCTAGATCACTTTTTACTTTTTTTCTTTTTTCTCTTAACAATTGTTTTATTTCCCTTTATATGATATAAATAATTCCTGGTTAAATATTTCCTGTTAACTTGCTTCAGTCTTTGACAAAATGACTGAGAAAAACATAAAATCAGATAAACAGAGCAATTAAAAATATGAAATCTGTGGAGACAGCTGACTTTCCTTCTTTGCCTACGAAAACAAAAAAAACAAGCCTAAATCTGAAATTTTCACATATTGAAAAATAACAACAGCTCTGAAAAATCTACACTGAAAATTCAGAATATGCACTGTTGTAAAGGCTTAATTTTTTTCAGAAATCTCTATGCAGGAGCTGCTAATAAGGAATTGTATAAGGCAATAGAAAGAAGTTAGAAAAGTAGATATTCATCTAACACAAAAATATTCCAGATACACAACAGTCGTCTAATGTAAAAGCAATCAAAGTGACCATTTTATAGTTATATTTTTCTTTTTCCTAACTACAGTTGCCTTTGTTATATCTGGCCCTAATGTGGATAATGGGATCATGACTACATTTCTGTAGCTTTACTCTCTCCTTTCATCACCCCCAATCCCAAACCTACCAGAAAAAACACTTTAATACCTGACTGAAAGTACAAGAATGCCAAATGTTAAAATTACATCTTAATGATAAATTAATAGTAGGAAAACACTTCAAGAACACACAATCTCTACAAGGTTGTTAATCTCTCTTCTACCTCATGTTGCACACAGTATTAGATTTCACACTTTTCCAAATGTTACTTACGGTTGGGAGGATTTCCTGTCCTCATGGTTTAGCATATCTCTTTTTCATAAATATTTTCCATTATGTCTTCTATGCTTATGGTTAAGCATGGCATAAGGATAGAAGATGCAATGGAAAATATTTAAGAAAAGAAAAATCTTTCTCAGGTAAGTAGTATGTAAAAATCAGAATTGCATGGTGTCAGATTCTTCCTGTATCATCTACCCAGATAACTATCACTTAAACTCTCGTATTCTTCTATTCTTTATAGTACTTTCCTTGTAAACCTGGAATTATTTGCAAATTGCAACATTTTAAAAATTATGAAACCGAAGCTCACAAATTTAAGAAGATCTATGTAGAAAATATATAATAAGGAAGTTGATTAATCTCCTGAGAGGAGCTTCATAAAAATATCACAAAACTAGATACCCAACAAAAAAAAAAAAAAAAAAAAAAAAAAAAAAAAAAAAAGAAAAAAAAAGGGAACCCAAGATGCCCGCAATAAAAGCTATTTTAAAAAAAAAAAAAGATGATGATGAACAAATCTCTCATTCCTACACCTCTCTTTGAGTTTTATAGCTCTTATAACACTCATGACCCTTTGTGATCTATAACATTGTTTGCAATTCAATAGCTTTTTTATTTCATTTTAAATGCATTTCACTTCAGAGATGTTGTATCACAAGTGGCAGGCATGATTGAATGTACACGAAGATTAAAATCAGATTTTGCCTTATGAATTGTACAATCGAGTACTCTGAAGCTCACAAAGGTTGATGTTGAAGCACATATTACTTAGCAAAGAAATTTATTTGCCATATACATTTTGGCGAAGCCTAACAAAAGAACAGACAGTGTGTTTGCAAAATTTCTTTGTATTAGGTAGTTGTTGAGAAATACTGAAAAAACCACGGATACCTCTGTAAATTAATTAAAATTCCATCCATGTTCAAATTATCCCTTCATCTAGAATAACTTTTTTTGTTGGTTTGGTTTGGGATGGGGGGGATTGGTTTTTTGTTCACTTGTTTCTTTTGTTTTGGGGGTTTTTCTGTACTGCAAAACTGTATGGGGTTTTACAGCTTTACAGGCTCAAACTTCTAGTAGAAAATCAAAGTAAATTAGGAATAAATCTTCAATGCACGTCTCCCTCATGAATAATACAAGAATTTAAATTAAAACTTCCTATATTCCAGTATGATAATAAACAGGTAGACATACGTACAATATGATTTGTCAGTTCTAGAAGTTCCCCAGGGCAGTGAGATTAGTAACATTTAAGTAGAGGAAATAAGAAGCAATAGATAAAGAAACCCGGATTAAAATCTACAGAAACAGTGGATAAGCCTGCAAAGCAACTGCTTTTTGTGTCACTTCAGTTCCCTGCAATAAATATTGTCATGGATGACTGCATGGCCCATCAGTGAAGATGACTAGACTGCCTCTGAAAAATTTCATCTGCTCCTTCAGCTCCCTGTGTTCAGCATACTGTGTTCCCTCACTGCCTAGCTCAATGCCCTAGTAAGAAGTATCCTGCTGGAAAACTCTGCTGTGAAGCCAATTTTACCCTTGCCAATAAGAATTATGAACACTACTCCACTGTTCACGGGAAGGTACAGAGGGGCAAAGGGATCAAAACTGAGAATTACTAACCAGAGGTACTGAGTAAGAGTGAAAAAACCACACCTTGAAGAAACAGAGACATGTAAATGAAGTGAGCAAGGAGATTAAACAAAAAGAGTCATAAAAATAACTGAAATTTCCATTGAATGATCTTCCAAACACAATGCCTTGGTATCTCCAAGTCTCAGGCAGACCTTTTACCTCTGCTATGGAAGGAATATTTTTGATTATTCTGTGGAAATTCTTCTGTGAATCATATTAGTGACACCTTGTACATACAGTGTCAGTTATTAAGACAGTGTCACTGACTCCTCTAGATTTAATTCAACAGATGTTTTTTGTTTTATTTTTGTTTCTAACACCCATTGTCCTAGAAATAAGTGGCTTTGGGATGCAACACATCTGACTGCATAGTTATCCATCTGTATAAGCTAATTACATGATCCAAATTACTGATAATATCTTTTGATTCATTGTAAAAACATGCAGAACCCAAACTGTTAATTTTCATTGTCATACATGAATTTAATACCACAGAAGTAGCCCAGAGATTTTTTCTTCAGAAAGTTCTGAATAAAACTGGAAAAGACACTTAAAAAGTAATAATGGCCTTGCAAGTACTTCAAGGTAAAGATGACCATGGAAGTTAATGAATTATGTTTCCTGGCACCAATAATTCCATCTCCTGAGAACTTATGCATACTTGCTGTGAAAGTAACTATCTGATTTATAGTCAGACTGTCACAATATTTGCAAATTTCATTTTTAACTCCATTCCTTTCCAGCACACCATAGATCTCCTTGGACATATCTGGACATTAATCATGCTGTTAGATAATCTTTCTGTGGTAGTTTTATGCAACTACATGTTTATATGACTGTATTTTTACAAAACCTGAGTAATTTATTGAGAAAATGTGTAACATATAAACAGAAGGTCAAATGACAACTGTCTCAAACAAGCAATTGAGTATGCTCATATTCTGTTGATCGCCTTTACTATTTCATGGAAATATCACACTGTGAAAATTTTTTTGTTATTAGTTTCTGAATTTATATTCCTAATATGATAAATATTGAATACGCTTCTAATGTACAAGAGTGTCAAGTATTTGCTTGAACTGAAGTAGCATAGAAGATGCCAGTTTAAACTATCTCAATATATGTTTCCATCATTCCCCCAAATCAATTATCTTCTTAGCTCTAATGAATATGTCACCCATGTAGATACAGAAGCAAAATACAGAATTTTTTTTCAGCATAAAAAAACCATCTTAGGGCTACTGATGCAATATATATCTTGTTGGTAAAATAATACTACCTACCAAAATCCATATTTTTACCGCGAATTAACATATACAGGTTCTCTTTAATTTTACCCCCCTTTATGCTCTCTGAAATATTCATCAATATTCTCTTTTAATGTCCATCTGAATATGTTCAGTCTGAACACTACAGGATATACATGGAATATACTGAATATATTCAGTCTTAACACTTCAAGATATACAGGTTTTCATACATGGAAAACCTTGGCTTTGCACATGCTTTCTCTAAAGGAATCCACATAACTTTACTTAGTTTTTATTTGGAAAAAAAAAAATCTATACCAATTAAATTTGGTTTTCAGATGAAATTATAAAGGTGTTCCAAATTTTGATATGTAAGGAGTAACATTCAAACAGCTTGATAATAAAAAGACTTCTTAGTTTCTTATAAAATGCATCATATACCACATGATCAGTGGTATTATTCATAGTAAATCTATTAACTAGGCAATATTAAGGGAAATAAAAACTTGAAACAGATCACGCTTAAAACATCATTTTCAGGTCCACTGACACTGTTAAAATAGTTCTATTTTAGATACACATCCACTTACAATTTCAGTGAGACAGGTGTAGCATTGCACTTAGAAGGGAGGTTTGCCATATCAAGGAATCATATATTTTTGGGGAAGTTAAGCTCCTTGAATATCGAGAAAGGAGAAAAAAAAATCAGAGAAAGAAGCTGCAGGGAAGTAGTACACTGTGCAATCACTATGTATGAAAACCTGAATCAGTGAAGCGTACTTTGGTGGCACTTAAACATTCATAAATTAGCATGCTTCTCCTGCCAAAATGAAAGAATATACATTACATATTTGCAGCACTCTACTGTCTTCAGTTCCATGTACTGATCTTCTAGCCCTGTCCTCCTCCTGTCTCCCATTCCTTTAGACTCATTCCTTACAACTCAGTCATATATACGCCTCTTTAATTGTCAAGCTATGCTTGCCTTTTCCTTCATTAGCTGGGTGAATGAAAGCGGGATAAGCAACAAAGAAGGTTCCCAGATTGTCCTTACAAGTTTTACAGAAGATTTTCCCCTGGATCAGGGTTGGTGGGTGGAGTATACTTTACTCTTTGAGAGCATGGTTATGAGTAGGAAGGTTTCAGGTAAGTGATTATTTCACTGTCCATTCTCAAAGGTACAGAAAAAAATGCATGTGGCCATTATCCTATGGATTTTAAAGTATGAAAGCATTATCAGTGTTCAGCAGAACAGCTATCTGAACATGTTAGCATCAGAAAAAGTCCAAATTATTATGGAAGGAATGTTGGGAAGGTTGGTATAAATTCAGTAATGATTTTGAAAGGCAGTGGGGGGGGAAACTCTATTTCCACTTTCACTGATGCTCTACAACATACTGCATACTGCATAATGCAGATGGGAAAGTGTACCACCTTCCAAGCTTGCTGAGGCAGGAATATAGCTTGGAAACAATTTTCTTGAAAAGGTTACAAAGCTTAGCATAACTGTGAATAGACTAAGTAAGTATATACTAAGTTTGTAAGTTTGGTGAAGTAGACCTGCAGAGATAATTTGTCCTAAAGTTAAAACAACTTTGAATAAGTAATTTCCCTGGTGTGTCCAGCTAACTGGCAATAAGAAAGCTGCTGAATGTAAGTATCAATAAAAAGAAAAGGGCTTCAAGTCACATGCTTTCCTTCCCAATGTACCTCTCCAACACCTATGCTGTCACTGGAGGGCAGGTAACTTCTGTTACATTTAGTCTCTCTTTCATGTGTTGTGAAACAGGAATAGCAACATTTCTTCTCTAAGGGACACAGGTCATTAGTAGCTCCAAAGTATAGTGATATCTTCTAATGGAATGTAGCGCAGCAATACAAAGCGCTGTTATAATGTGAATCACATTGCAGTCTTCACTCTTAAGAGCACTTTTGTATGTGTGCTTTAGACAATTTTTGAAAACTGGTCCATTGTGTCTACCAGGGAACTACTTTTTATAATTCGACAAAACTGGGAAAGCAAGATTAACTAGGTCTAATTAGTCACAAAATGCAGCTATGAAACTGCACTCAAATACTTGATGCAATTTCATCACAGCTCCCAAGTACTCCACTCAATTCTGGTTCCATTCCTGTTCTCCAACAGGTTCCATGTCCATTCCCAATCTCCAACAGGTTCCGTGCCCATTCCTGTTCTCCAACAGAGCTTTACATGTCACAGACACAATCACCAGTTTTTACAGTCATGTAGAATAATTGATTCTGTGGGAGTAAATATTTGCCATGTATTTTTATGAGTCATTATTTTGACGAAAAGGGGTGACAATGCTACAACAATATTTGGTACCTCATCTTGCCAGCAACAATTACATTTGTTTTCTCAGTAAAAGGAAAGGGAGGGGGCAAAATCTTGGTTAAAAAAACCCAAATGAATCCAAACTGTAAAAGCTGTATGTGCAACCCACAACATAAATATATCATGAAGAGTAATAAAATGTTTTTTTTTCAAAGTAAGCTATTCTAAAAATGCTTTAACCTAAATAAAGAAAATTATCATTGTGCAATTTGGATGCAAAGGGATCTTCATAATTAATTTCCAAAATGAATACGTAATTAAAGTTCATATGTCTTACTCATATTGGGAACAGTGCTTTCTATTTAAAGGCTAGCAGGAAACAGTTACTGAAATTTTCAGGTCACAGTTATTTAACCACCTGAAGCCCCTGTGCAGGTGAACACAGTAATAATAAAAAATCTTCAGCTGAATTTATGATTGAATTGAAGCCAACATTGTCACTGGAATGATTTAAGCCCACACATTGCCTGAGCTAACATATAGTTAAGAGCTGTGGACAAGTACTATACTTTACACTTATCACTGACTTAGACTGTTTATAGCTGAAGAAGATGTAACAGTCCTTTTGCACAGCAAATGGTATTTTCTAGATGGTTCATCCCAACATGATGCATCAACTTTTCTCCAAATATTTCACAGTTCAGTGTCTGGGATGCAGATACTGGCGCCATTTCATCCATGCTTCTTCCAAAGATTCAAAATATTTCTGAGACAGTATTAAGTTAATCGTCCACATCATCCCTGAGGCCACTGAAGTAATTAAAAGAAAAAACATGATAAAACACTACTGCAGACCCGTAGGTTGCAAATAATTATTTCTGTAGACAAGAGGTATCTATGTTCATTCAAGATTACTTAGTTTTGAAGAAGGATTACTCAATAACCTCCTGACTAATTTACCTGACCTAATAAAATAGACATATAGGAAACACTTGAATCCCTGATTTTGAATATTGTTCAACAGGAAGCAAAATATGAGCATTTCCAAATTGGTCTGTTTAAAAATTGCATCAAAAACCTTCCTTTTTCACCTCAAAAAAAAAATCCCAAAAAACCAATAATCAAAAAACCCCAACTGTGTATGAAAACAACCAAAACAAAAGCTGTCTTCTTCAGGACCCATGTTTCTCCATCACTTTATTCTAAAGGTTTTGTTTCAGCTCTTTTATTGCTTCACTCTGGCAATTTAGAAATCAATCTTTGAATATTTTTTTTTCTGTCAAGTGCTTATACTGTTTTCTGCGTTATAGTATTAATCTAAAACCTTTTAAGATTATACACAGTTTGTAGTCAACTTTTTAATGAAAATGACAGCAAACATTCCAAATAGAGTAACGGAGGACTACAGTTGGTACCTTTTAATATCGCAAGCCTCATATTTCCTTCAGATGTTTTGCAAATCATAAATAAAGTTCTAAGCTGAAGAACTTTATTATATGAATAATGTGAAGTTTTAAGCTGAAGAAATGCAGTTTTGAAGAATTGAATTTTCTGAAGGATTTTGAATGCGATCACCACCTGATGTAGTATTTTCATCTTCAGAGCTACTGTAATCATGATGTAGCTTCACACAGGCTCACTTGAGTCTACAACAGCATTGTCCAGTTTTAAAGGCCTCATCTTGGCTGTTAGGCTCTTACTATAAATTTTTACTCCCATATAAAGCAACCAATAAAAATCACAAAATATTCCTATTTAATTTCATAGTGTTCTACATTCTGATATAGTGTGTATTGATTTAGTGTGTAAAATCTCCAATAAAGTAAAAACAAAAACAACAAAAAAAAGATGCACAAAGGTAGTTGTACGCATGGCAAAACCCCTCATTTTGGAAATATTCATTCCATAGTGTTTATTCTAGCAATGGAATTTTAGTCTCAGTGTGTTGATTGCTGTATAATAGCTTTTTTAGCATATGATCGTTTATGGTCCAGGAGCCAGTTTCTGGCACATAATTAAAGTCCAGGTCTGAAAAAGCATAGCATTTAACATGACACTTAAGGACATGGCTGAGTGGTGGGGTTTGTAGTGTTGAGTTAGTAGTTGGACTTAGAGGTCTTAAGGGTCTTTACCAACCAAATGATTCTAAGGTTCTCTAACTTGATGCTTCTAGCAGATCAATGCCATCTCCGTGCATTTCTATGCATATGAAATGTATATGGATTATTCCTAGAAATGTCTTACAGAAAGTTAGGAAGGTTTCATATTAATTTTTTTACTTTTTGGTAAAGTGTGCTTATTTCCTCAACACATTTTACTCAGCTTTTGCTGGAATATTAAGAAAGGCAGAAATATGAAAAGTTTACTTAATTCAACAGTATTAACTACTAAAAAATTCCACTTTAACTAGCTCTGGAGATTCTGAAAAAATCCTAGCCTCTACCTATGGCCTTACTTTGTAATTAATCAATCACTCTCTCAGCTTTTTTCCCTTCTAAAAACTTCTGCTTTCATTAAGGATCTAAGTTGCAAGCATCTAGATTTGTACTAACAAAAGCTGGGAAAGCAATTGCATACATCTTTCCCAAGCTGTCGAGTTGAAAGAGTCACCATCAGACGAGGAAATTCAATGCACCAAGTAGAATCATTCACACTGCCTAAGACTTACTCTATAAAAAGAGATATAATAAAAAGGCCAGACATTTTAGCTATGTGAACTGGAATGCACAGTTCATTTCCAAAGGAGAGTACACAGTTTACAGGTAAAACTAAAACCCTCTAGTGCATATATGAAGGCAGTACTTCGTAACACCACCAATACCTATAAAGAGTTCCATATTTGAAGTACATCCATTTTGCAACTCCAATATTGTGAAAACTAATTGCATTTAAAACCTAGCTTTCAAAGCACCACTGGAAACTATGTCAAAGTTCCAAGCACAACAGCCAGAAATATGGAGTTCTAAATTCTAAAATCTATTATTTAAAAACTATTATTAAAAAGTTATCCAATTCTCATAAATAGAATACCTTCAGAGTTAATGTAAAAAAAGTTTAAGAGGAAAGTAATCCAAGGTGAGTATATTCCACATTATTCCATCTTCCAAATGTCTCCTCTAAAATACAACATAATGCTTTGAATGCCTCCTCAGTTGGGCTTAACTTGAAAATCCTGAGCAGCTCCAGGTGACTGCCCACCTAAAACCTGTCAACAAAACCATGACTGAAATAAAGAATAAAAATTACTCTGTTTAGTTAGTTTGAAAGACTAAAAATGTTAGACATTTCCTCTCAATACTATATGCAAACTTAACAGAACATAACAGAAATCTGAGAGGAATTTCATACATAAGTGATATTTTGAACTTCCCTTGTAGTAACAGTCATGTCAGTTCAAATGTAATAGTCAAAATTGAGCATTATAAATGAAAGGGAATTCTTTGTAAAGCAGATCTTAGTTTAAAAAAGATATTATTATTTCTTTATTAAATTATTATTTTGTTGATCATCACACAAAAGCCTCTGAATTCAGAATTACAAACAAGCTCAAAATTCACTTTTCTGGAAATTCAGTGTCAAAAAATTGTTAAGAGAAAAGTTACAGGGCTTTTTGTGGACATGTGCAAATATCTCCTCATTAGCTTTCTGAGCAGTATGCTACTCTAAAAAATATGCATGTAAGCTATCCATTAATTTCAGGGGGAAGTTGTTTGTTTTGTTTTTCTGAAAAAAAACTCTTTCAAGTCACATTTGTTTCTATGCTTGCCCTTTGGTTGAGCCTTACTTTTATAGAGAAGTTCAAATATGGAAACTAATTTTTAAAGTTGTACAGTCTTTCCCAGGTTTTCTATTAATATAATGAAATATTTAGTACTAAGATTTAAATATCCCCTGAAAAAAAAAAAATTGGAAACAGACAGAACGAGTTCACAGACATTCATATCCTGAAATACATGCAAGCCATAAACAGCAGACCACCAGAATGACCCTGAAGACTGCAGGATTGATGAGGACACTATGCTTTCAAATAATATTCCGCCACTTTGCACACTGAAACTGATAAAATCCTGGAATGATTTGGTATGTGTAGAGCTAAAATTTCTAGACATTAACTACATTTTAAAAAATCAAATTTTACATCTATTTTCTTGGTAAAAATGCTATTGGTGAGTTTAATCACTATTGCACTGCTGTATTTTGCACATCACTAAGGAAAAACAATTATTGTTACAGCACCCATACCACATGCTCTAATTCTATTTTCTTTCTATTTAATAAAATATTAGTCTATTTATTAGTTAGTTTAAAAGTAATATCAAAGTCTGCTTGGACTTTACAGAATTGACAAATGTTGGTATTAGATCAGAAATCCTGGTTTCAGGAAAAAAAAACAGACAAAAGAAACAACTGTCAAAAATGTACCCAAACAAATTGCACAAAACCTCTTCTAAGCCTCTGAAATCAAGCATAAATGTAACATAAATGCACAGCCAGAGATGAACTTCTTCGCATACAATGATCTTGAAAAATTACAAATAATGAGGACAACAGAGCATAGGTAAGTTTCAAAGTTTTTCCAATAATTTAATTGCAAAGAAAACTTTTTTCTCGAGACAGTTTTTTCTGTAAAGTCCTTTCAGTTGAGAAGATTCATGGGACAGCAGGTATCTGTTTATGTGCCTTATGAGAAGGTCTTTGAAACTATGTTTCTACCTAAGAAGGAAAAAGTGAATAAATTAACTAAGAACTACAATGGAAAGCAGCAAGTGAGATGAAAGACGCACACATTTCTGTGTTTCTGTTAGCAAATCACATATATGGGCTAGATTTACCCATTTTAACATTTCTTTTTCTTTTGTGAGAATATTGTCTTGCAGTGACTTCTAATATTTTTGTTTCACAATTTGATATTTTGAAAGAGTAATGAGTCACGCTCTAGTCTCACTGAATCACATTATTGCCTAAGACCAATAAAACCCAACCCAAATCTTGTTACATGTTAGTAGCATATCATGCATTACTGAAAGTAGAGCTGAAATGTGTACTACATAGTTTTCATTTTATGACAGGAATTACTGAAGAATCCTTGCTGATCATATTGTCCTTTGGTCAGTTATATGCTACATATTTCAAACACTTGAATGTAGAGATGCCTTACCAAAGGCAAAACCCACTTCTTTTCACATCAGAATTTGTTGCTTAGGCGTCCTTTATACCTTAAATTACTGCTGAAAGTACTCATCACTATTTATTAAGTGAACATTAACACCTACATGGGTGCATCAGATTTTTTCATGACCATAAACTTCATTATCAAAATCCCTGTAGGAATTAATGTCTTTGGCTGGATGGTCACTACAAATGCTGGTACAATTAAGCAGCTACTATCAGTCCAACTTAATTGCTGATATGTCTACACTCCCATCGACTATTTTCCTGGATACAATACACCTTAATGAGTCTCTCATTATTCTCTGATTACTTTTCCATTTTCTTGTACAAGTCTCTAGAAAGTCTGTTTCCTTACCCTGATAAAACATATGATTTGTAATGATAGATTCTTGCAGCAATTAAGAATTTTAGCATTTAGTGTCCTACATTTCCAAAATTATGTTTCAAACTTCAAGTGGGAATGAAATGTAAAAAATTTCTGCCCTGAAGAACACAAAATAAGAGAATACATTGTTAAATTATGAACAATGAAATAACAATAGTTTTATTATTGCAAAACAGCTTTAATATTTGCCTGCTAACTGACTCTAGCTTACTTATCTACCCTCATTTTCTACACAAGCAAACAATTGTCCCTCATTTGTTTTATGACATTCAGATTAGAAAAGGGAGCTTTTTTCTGTATCTATGGTAAGAAAATTGTTGAAAATCCTGCCGTCTGCTCCCCAAGGACATGTCCACCCTCTGGAATATGCTATTGATATTTCACAGAAATCTAAAGAGAACACAACAAACAGAAGATAATGTTTCCATGATTGATTAATTGGATCTATTTAACTGTAATTTAATCCAGATTTTATGAGGGATTAAATAAATTATAAAGAACAGGGGCAGCAGACTCTAAGTTGTATTATAGATGAAACTTATTTTTTAAATGCTGCCTTATGCACTGTCTGGTACATTCAGCTGTAAAAATACATCCTCAGAATGTTTAAAATACATTTCACTTGGAAAGACTCTGTGTTTTACGTTAGTTTCTTGACATAATAGCAGCTCAGGTTTTCATCCGGAGTAGACTATATATCCTGTTATGACAGCACTAAAATATTGTTCTGTCTTTTCCCCAGTAATTACTGCATTCAATGGAGGTCCAAAAATAAGTAATGATCTGAAATGTTTTATGTGCTGGTATGCTTTAATCAGGCCAAGGACTGCATTTTGTATGGGCTGGATCAGCTTCAGAAAAGTAGAAGACTGGCCATAGAAACTTGATAGTGTTTGTGTTATGATTTAACTTGCTTTCTGGTCTTTTTATAGGATTGGGGAAAGAGAGTGGAGAGAATCCACACAAGAGTGCTGATGATACAAACAGAGGGTAAAATAAATTGAAACAATTAAGAAGCTTGACAAAATTATCTGATATTGGGTCTCATTATGATCATTCATTTGTGAGACAGTGAAAAAAATGTTAATGAAATTCAGTCAGTAGACACCAAAAAAGATCTGGAAGAAGTTAATGAAAGTATATCTCCACAATCATGAATTTTATGAGATTTAAATAACACACCGGGAATTTTAGCAAAAGCTTTTGAAAATAAATTTGAAGTTAAGTGATGGCAGACCAAATGGATGACAATTTTATTGTATTCTGAACTCAATATTGTACTCCCCACTACTGAACAAAATACAGAAGAATAAAAAGGTGGCAGGTGTAATCAGGTGTAATCAGAAACTAAGGAACTTTTGAGTAAGGAGATTCTCTGATATAATCCTCATACAAAAATTCCCATGGAGGATTCTGCTATTATTCATCTTGAAAAAAATTAAATAGAAGTGTGATATGAAATGTATTTAATTTCTGGGTCGAAAGGAGAGATAATAAGGGAATTTTTATTGACTGTATTTTGTTACTCAGGAAATTAAGGTGTTCAATAAAGGTAAGACACAATGTACCAGTACAGAACCAAACCAGAGGAAGGATCTTTACCATACTTCAGGTAATGAAAGTGTGGACTTTTTTGCTCATGTTTTAGTAAGGATTAAATAGATGTAGGTACCACAGCAGTCATTAAATATGATAGTCTATATGAAACCGATGGTTTACAAAGTCCTCACATTGATAATACCCGACACAGTGTGCCACTCTACAGCTGTCTCATTCCTTGTACTTTTTAACCAAAGAGTCTTTCATTTGCAACAGCGAATGATAGGCTTCTCTCATAAAATGTAATTGAGAACTGCTGAGGATTCACCATTTTCATGTTCAATACCATTTGACCCTGTACAGAACAAAGGAATCTGAACTAGGAAGATAAGAGAAATGGATTAAAGCCTTAGACAAAACTGTCTCCTCGTATAAGACAGAAAATGTGAGAGATGGGTTATTAATGTAAGCTAAATGAGGATTTTAGGGCTTTTACTCTGGTAAGATTGCTGGGAAAAAATATATAGTTTCAGATGTTTCAAACATCCTAAAAGAGACACCTCCTACTGTGTCCCAGTCATCTGCAAATGTAACAGAATAACTGCCGCTTCACTGTGTTTGTGTGAGACTCTATACCCTTTGTAAGTTTCCTCAAGAGAATTTAGGAGGGTCTAATTTGTTTAAAGAAACATTAAAAGCAAAAAACTGACAATAGACCTCTTAGACTGCTTACAGATGCTCTCCTAAACCTGGTTTTTTTCTGCCTTAAATTATTTTCCACTTCTTCTTTGCAGTGAAGAAAAAAAAATGCTGTCTAAGACACATCGCACTTGGGACGAAAAACCAAAATATAATGGCTCTGTGGTTTGTACTATTTTTGCTTGCAGCTATTGCTCTATTTCCTGTTGACACTGCATTTTAAGTGCTCTAATGATGCAATTGTTCTCGAAAACTGCAGAAAAACAGACACCATGAACAGTTAATTGGTGCCTGTGATGAAGCTAAAAACACATCTTGAACTTTTCTGTTGTTGTTGTTAAAAAGTGAGTGAGAGGGATTTGCAGCCATTAGGCCCTATGAAATGCTCAGTAGCTGGCAGGATTTCATTCCTGTTAACGTAATTAATGTCTGTAATATACCTGTCACTCATCAAGCATACTGCATAGTTATTACATATTGATACTGTTATGTATCATTCAATTTTGTATCCCCTGAGGGCAACTCAGTTTAGGGATTCTGCACAATTTTCTGTCAAGTTTGCTCTTGGGTTTATTGCCATTCAAAATGTATCATAACAAAATACAGCTCTGTTATCAAAGTCCTTTTCCTCACTGCCAATTTTGTAGTTTCCTGGCTGCTTGGTTCCTCATGAAAATGGGTATATAATCACCTTCTGCAGCTGTGCAGCCTGTTAGATTTTTGCCACCTTTCCAAGGTTTCTTTGATAAATGTAATGAAAATAGTTCCATTTGCATTATCACTGTAGTACTATCATCCCAGTCATCTACTGTGCACTCTAGATTTATACATAACAAAACCCCTTTCTCCTTCCTCTTCTCTTTTGGGTTTTACTAAAAGTAAATGCATGTAGTCCATTAATACTGAGCTCTTATTTCCAGCTAAGAGTCTGTAAAATCAAATGTATTTCACACCCTTCTGTCCCATGGTTTTAGTATATTGAATATAATTTCTTCTTGCTTACCTGTACTTCTTCTCCATTCTCCCCACCCCTCATAAGTTTCCAATGCATAAAAGGAGGGGAGGATTTCCATTCCTATGAGTTTCCTAGTTCTGTATCTTCTTTTTCTACTGTTACAGCCCACTTCAAAATTATGTTCCGATTTTTTAGCTAAGAACTAGAATTTTGACCCTAGAATTCTCGTTTAGGAATTACTGGTATGACCCAGAAGTTTAAATTTCCATTAGGAGACTACAAAAAGATGAAAATGTACAAATCTCAAACAGCTACCTTGTTCTAGCTTTTTATCAAATAAACCATGAGTATATATATAATGTAATGATCTTATTAAATTTGGTTCCAGACAGATACAATTTCTTTTGTGTCTAATCGATTTTAAGAATTATTTGAAAATCCTATTATACATTTTCATTTAAAAATGAATGTTTTATATCAAAAGTGATTTCATTAACCATACATCTGCATAATAATGAATAATACTGCTTTAAATACATATCTTAAATTATATTTAAAAGTTAAAGTACAAACAGAAGGATTTTGTTTTAAAATATTTTTTAAAAAAATCAAAAAGACTATGCTATTGTATATCTTGATGTCAAAATATCCACATAACATCAAATGATTCTATTTAGTGTCTTCAACATTTAGCAAATGAAGCCAGGATTCTTTCTCCTGTAGCATTATGACTTTGTAGAATGTTCAGGAATGCACCCCAGGGAAGAAAGATGTTACATACAATGTCTGCTGCTTTGATGGTTGCCCTGACCTATCAAGAAAAAAGTAGTCTTCCACATCTTTATTTTATGACTTTTTTATGGACTTAATAAAGAACAAGTATTCTGTCCTGGGGAGATATTTAATGGCCTATTTCACTTCAAGAGATGTACCTGATGCCTGCTTGGGATGAAGAAGATTCAGAGAGATGAAAGACAAAAAATAGCATTAAATAGAACGTGGAGTTATTCTTGGGAACAATGGAAAGGTTTCATGACAATTTTTTTGAAGGTAAGTGATAGAAAGGGCTGTGTGTATGAAAGACACACCCAGGGAGGGAAATTAGGGTGACATTCCTCTATTTTGAAGCTGCCTAAAGGGGTCAATGACATTGTTTTATCACTCAAGAACGGCTTCTTTGCCTAGTTTAAAAAATGTGCTTTCAAATACCTTCTGATCTTTCAAGTGAACTGTTACACAAGGATCTATCTTTTCCTCAGTGTCTTTATGCAAATCTTTCACATTTCGACAAGTGCAAACGCAGGAAAATTGTGTGTGAGAAAGCCCAGCCCTAAATATGACATTTTAAACAAAAATTACAGAGTCTAGATTCAACTTTTCTGTCATAAGGTGAATCTTTAAAGAATCATGATTTGTGAATCTCAGGTAGAAAAAATTATTTGAACTTTCAAAAACAAGCAAAATTAAATATCCTGTACAGAATAACAATTAAAAAAAAGATAATTAATTTAGGTATTAGGAAAGAAAATATAGCATATCAAAATTGAGGTTATTTGGTCCTGTCATTTGTTCAGTTTATTAAGAGGAGTTTTAATTTATGATCTTTATGTTGTAATTAAGAAGTTTATTTTTAGATGAGAGTTTCATAATACTAGAAAGAGTATTTGTTTCTTACAACAGATTTTTCCTTTTGAATATTGCCGTTTATTACAGGAAAAAGAAATTCTTAATATGATAGAGCTGCACTTGAGATAAATAGATATAGCTGCTTACATACATACACTTCTGTGGATATGTGAGGAAGCATATATATATATACATTAATACAAATCATTCACAAAAAGAAAATAATTATAGCTGCAGAAAAAAAAATCTGTCTTATAAATACTTTGAATTGTTAGCAGCATTTAAACAGTCACAATTCAAACTTGAAAAATAAATGGATATTTTTACTATGCTAGACATTCTGATGGTAAGTTTGCCAACAGCACAAATACTGAGTAACCTTCACTCTGAATACCTTCTAATCTACAGAAGGTACATAAACTTCTCATTTTTGATGTAGGCAAGAGGTCTAGGGCATCACAGGAACATCATTCCATCTGTTATAATTATCTTTTGTATTAAAATCTCATGCAGTCCACTATAACAATACAATAGTACCACAGAGGCAAACACTGAGCATCGTGTACCATTATCTCATTGAACATCATATATCTTTTCATCCTTCTGTTTAGAAATATATTTCATTTGATTGCTACCAAGTTTGTAGACTATGTTGCACAGAAAATTGAAATTTCACATCACCTATAGAGACACAATAGCCAAACTTTTCGTGGAAAACAGACTATTTTGCAAGGTGACTAAAATAGTAAAATATGCAACATGTAGCAGTATAAAAATGCTTCATTATTTGGTTTCTATTTTTATGATGTTTAAATATGAAATTTCAAAAAATTTTAAATTGTTGACCTAAATTTCAAAGATCATCTAATTTCCAACTCACTGCCACTGGCAAGGACATCTCCCACTAGAACAGGTTGCTCGGAGCTCTATCCAGCCTGTGGTCCCGTGTGCATCTCTCCACAGGGAGGGATGGGGCATCCACAACCTCTCTGGGCAACCTCTTCCATTGTCTAAGGACGGAAGGAAAGAATCAACCTAATAGCAAAGAATGTCCTCCTAATATCTGCTCTAAACCTACCTTCTTTCAGTTTTAATCCATTCATACCCTGCCCTGTCACTACATGCCCTTGTAAAAAGTCCCTCCCTATCTTACCTGTAGATTTCCTTCATGTACTGGTCTGTAATTAGGGCAACCTGAAGCCTTCTCTTTTCCATCCTTAACAATCTCAAATCTCTCAGCCTTTTCTCCTAGGAGAGAGAGGTGCATCACCTCTCTAACCATCTTGGTGGTCCACTTCTGAACTTGTTCCAACATGAAAAAGTATTATTTCTGCTTGGGACCCCAGGGCTGATGCAGCCCTGCAAGTGGGGTCTCACCGGAGCAGAGCAGCGGGGGAGAATCCCTTTCCCTGGCCCTGCTGCCCACGCTGCTCTGGATGCAGCCCAGGATATGTTTGACTTTCTGGGCTGGGAGTGCCCATGGCTGGGTCATGTCCAGCCTCTCATCCACCAGCATCCCAAGCCCTTCTCAGCAGGGCTGCTCTGATCTGTTCATCCCCAGCCTGTGTTGGCACCAGGGGCTGTCCTGATCCAGGTGCAGCACCACTCAACTTGGTCTTGTTGAACCTCATGAGATTCTTATTGGCTAACTTCTCAACCTTGTCCAGGTCCCTCTGGATGGCATCCCATCCTTCAGGCGTGGCAACTGCACCACTCAGCTTGGTGTCATCTGCAAATTTGCTGAGGGTGCACTCAACCCCTTCATCTATCTCTTTAATGAAAATATTAAACAAAATTGGCACTAATATGGACCCCTGAGATACAACACCTTTCAGTTCATTAGAACTCTGATGTGTTGACCACTATTCTACAGATGTGACAGCCAAGCACTTATCCATCTAACAGTTCACTCATCAAATCCATCTCTCTCCAGTTTAGAGAAAAGTGTGTTGTGGGGGACTGTGTCAAAGGCTTTACAGAAGTCCAGATAAATGATAACTATAGCCCTTCCTTTTTCCACTGATGAAGGTACTCTTTTTAGAAGGCCACTGAACTGATCAGGCAGGACCTGGCATTGGTTCCGCGGCACTGGCTGTCTCAAATCCTGTCCTACGTGTGCCTTAGCACAGCTTCCAGGAGGATCTGATCCCTGATCCTCCCAGGCACAGAGACCAGGCTGACAGTAGTTCCCACAGTCCTCCTTTCTAGGGTTTCTGAAGATGGGTACAATGTTTCCTTTTTTCCACTCACCTGGGATGTCAGCAGACTGCCATGAGTTTTCAAATATCATGAAGAGTGGCTTGGAAATACATCAGCCAGTTCCCGCAGGGCTCTGGTGGGTATTTCATTGGGTCCCACAGACTTCTGTACATTCAGACTCCTCAGGTGGTCATGAATCTGATCTTCGCTTTCAGTGGGAGGGATTTTGCTCCTCCAGTCCCTATCCTGCTGTCCATCCCCTCAAAAGGGGTGGGAATAGAGGCTGCCATTGAAGAGTGAGGCAAAAAATTGGGCTTTCTGCTCATTTGTTGTTTCCAGTTTTCCAACATTGTTATAACAGGGGGCTCATCTTCTTCATCCTTCCTTTCCTAGTTAAAATACCTGTTTTGCTTTACATCTTTTGCCAAGTTTTGCTTCAGCTTCTCCTGTGCCTTCCTTACCACATCCCCACAGAACCCATCTCCATCTTTACTCTTCCCAAGCCACCCATCCTATCTTCAATAGATTGTGTTTGCTTCTTTTTCTTTGTTTGACCAGTAGGTCCCAACTCAGCCATGCTGATCTCCTGCCTTACCCTTGCCCAGTTCCTTGAACATGATGTGATAAGTTTAAAAATTATATTTTTTAATATGATGTACTAAGAAATTAACAATTAATTAATTAATTAATTAGCCATTCAGTCACTGTAAATCTGCTCTCCACTTTAACTTCTGAAAATCTTTTTGAGAAATGTTCATTGTGGTAGGACTACTTGGTACCAGTACACAATTCTCCACATTAAACAAAACAAAACCAAAAAACCCCAAACAAACAAACAAATAAAAACATTAAAAAAAAGTTTAGCACTCAGAAGAATCAGATCAATATTCAACCAACAGTAAGTATTGTCTAGGCATTATCAGTTTGTCTAACGAGACAGAAAATCTTAAGAAAATTACCTATTAGAAAATCATTAGAAAATAACTCTAAGTATTTTTTTAACATTATTTTTTAAATCAGTCAGATTTTGGAATTCTGTTATTTAAATCTATTTTATGTTTCTATTTTATGGCTATTGTACATACCTAGAAATACAAGATAATAACACTTGCTTACAACAATTAACTTGTTTGAAGTATTAAAGTTTGGACTGAAGAAAGGAGTACTTTTTTATATGTCTGATACTCTAAAAAAATATGAATTCAAAATGCAGATACAATAAATTGTGCTCAGATCAATCCATCAACCATCAGCTAATAGCCCCCTGAAATTTGTTTACTCACTTGGAAAACTGTGTATCTCTTTTTCCAAATTGCAAAATTACCCCTAAACAGTAATTTTACACGTCATAACATAATTAAAGATGAATAAGATTATAATCTGCCTGAAAAATATGGTTGATCTCACACTTGCTATTCAAGAATCATGTGTTCAGAAAATGTCTCTCTCAGTTCTATTTCTTCTTAAACAAAACAAAAGATCCCCGCCACTATATCCAAAAATAAAAGGTGTGGTACCGAAAAATAGAATAATCAAATCCTATGACCAGTCTCAGGACACAAGTTCTGTGGGTCACACAGTCTGGCTGATCTAAATTGTGTTCATGTGTGGTGATAGCCACATCAAGTCTTAAACTCTGAAAGGGTGAAAAAATTTAATGCAACAGCAAATTGTAGAACACAGAAGGAAAGTAGCTTCAAAATCAAATATATTCTCTAAGCAACAACTTCTATGCAAAGTAGAGTTTAAAAAGTAAGTTGCAAACATTTGATGCCCATTTTTATTATGCTCAAGTACCCCTTTTCCCTCCTTCCAAAATGTTCTGATGTCTTTCCCTTCATCAGACAGGCCCTTCAAATGGCCTTCCACAGGAGTGGAGAATATTGTGTAAACTGTGATGAAATAGTTCTGCAAACAAAAAAACCTGTTGATATACATGTTAGAGAAAATGAGTACGTTATATTTCAATCTAGTTTATATTTCTAGTTTATATTTGCTGTAGAATTGCAAACAATGTCACAGAACTGAACATACAAACTGAACACACAAATTAACTGCACCATATTTCCTTATATTCGCTATTTATTAGGTTCTATTAACTACTGCACTATGCCTAGCCTTTCATATGACTGAAACCATGCTTATGACTAGTTTTTCGTCTGCTTTACTGTTTGGAAATTTTAACAAAATAAATTTTTTTAAAAATTTTGGAGCACAGGCTTTGTCAATAAATGCTGTGCATTCTAACGTTAATGCAAACCCAAATGTATAAGGATTAATTACACAATAAATTCTTATACCTTTTATTTACTACAGTAGACTGGTATCACTTTCATTTTCCCTTCTCCTTTTCCAGGATGAAGAGGAGAATTGAAGGCACAAGAGGCAAAGATCATGGGCTGAGATAAGACTGTCTTACTGGAAACTGCACTGAGACAAGAAAATGAGCTGTAACAGCAAGGATGCTAATGACAGAGGGTACAAAAAACTAAATTCTTCACACAGAATCCCCTCAACAATAGACAATACCAGACAGTTCCCTTAACTGAATTTACTCAGCCACAGGGTGAGTTCCTGTGCCTGCCCCCAGGAATGAAGTGGTACAGGATTACCTCGGAGGCCTAGCCATGCCCCATGGGGCTACTGGATAAATTAACCCTGTCTTGCCTGGAACCAGGACAACATCTTAAGTAGAACTTTTTTCTGCTTTCCCCCTCTGTTAAGAAGTCTCACAAATTTTCATGTCCTGATTTTCACTCTAATCATTGTGATATCACTTTACTGTAAAAAAAGTTCTAGAGAAAAAAAGAATAAGTGGGTTTTGGTCATTTTGTTTTGTTTTGTTTCCTGGTGTGTTTTTGCGTAAAATTAAATTTATTTCAATACACTCACAATAAAACATGCTTCTTCTTTTCTTTATGAACGCCATATAATCTATAATAATAAGTCCATTGCATAGCACGCAGTCTTTAAAAATGAGGTTGTAGTGAAACGGATAAAGTCAGACTGAGCAGATAGACAAAGAAAGGGTAAATTCCCTCTACAGCATCCTTCAAATAGTCATCTTTTCTAAATTAAAAAATTACACAGAAATCTGCACCATCTCAGAATAAATATGACTTAGAGCTAATCACAAAAATTAGCAGACTACTTTTTGTTAAAATTTATCTCTTTTACTGGAGTGTAATTACTTTTTTCTTAAGTAAAATAATCCTAAAAACATTGATGTTCATCTTTTTCATTTTGTTAAAAATCTTTTTAAAAATATGATAAAATATTTTGCCTATTACTAAGTTGATAATATATTAAAATGTACAAATAATGTAACAGTTTATAAGTGATGGAAGACTTCATGTATTCTAAGCAGATAGCAAGATTTCTATCCCTTACATTCTGGATCAGAAACATACTAGCTAGTGCTCCATTTGTATTCCCCCACTCTAACATGCTGGGATTTTTTTTTTTTTACAGTATTTTCATTATTTGAACATTGTTGATTCTGTAATAAAACAATTGTGAACAACCACTTTGTTCCACAAAAGGCCAGATACTATTCTGAAATTTCAGAATTGCTTCGAATACAATATTGCTTCGAATACAATTCACTAACTACAGCAAGCAAAAAAAGGACAGAAAATTGCATCAAATAGAGAATTTAGAGGATCATTTTCAAAAAGGAGAAAAGACCTTGAAGTCATCTTTTGAAGAATGCCTTCTAAAACCATAATAAATTAAAACAGTCAATGTAAAAAAAAAGTAAAAAGAATAACAGAAATTTCTAATCCTATTTCCATCTCAGTGCAATAATTATATTTAAATGTGAGTAAAATTCATTATTGAAATCTGAACAGATTCATGGTATCTAAATTTCATATGCAAAAGTGTTATAAATTTCTCTGAAAATATCTCCATTAGGACCTACAGATAAACACTGTCTAATCTTTCCCCTTGTTGATCACAGTCAACTCAGATCAATTACTGATGAATGTAAAATATCCATTTACAAAGTTTTAAAATGTTCCACTTAATGTATGCCAGAATGTCAGAATTCCTGGATATTACAAAAGACCTAGTCCATAACTTTGACCATATCAGTCTGCTTTCAAAGCTACAATAGTAAAGTAAAAAGTCATTAAGAGTATTTCAGTTCTTTGAAGAGATGAAATCAAAGCAATAAAAGAAATCAACAAGAAAAGATAAAAATATACTGTCACAAAACTTTTTTTTTTAACTACAAGCATTGCGATATTGAGATAGCTGGATTTGGATTTTCTTTTACAGAAAAGTATACAACTATAAGTGTTTTGTACCAGCAATGATTCCATTTGTAGACAACAAAAGACAATGCTAGATATCCATTCTCCAGGATCACTGGTGCATAGATTTTTTATTCTAAAATCAGCATTAGCTTTTTAGAAGCTCTGATGTATAAGAATTACATTGTTGGAGGTTGCTTTAGACTTCTGTCCACCATGAAAAGGAAAGAATTATTAAAGCTTTGACACAAGGTCTTATTTTTTTTTCTTCCYTTTTCTTTTCTTATTATTTTTCTTAAATAATAATTTATTACTGTACTTGCACTTTCCACACACAGTCAGAGATTTCAGAGGATTAAAAAAGAAACTGGCTTTTAGATACGCTTCAATCTATCTAATCTAATGAATTTCATTATGATTATTTTACTGCGAAAGACAAAGACATCCTCTAATAAATATGGCACTTGCATGCCTTTTGCTTCCAAAAGGTTAGCACTTCGTTGCAAAGAATTTAATTGCTCCAACTAATAAACAAAAGTTTCTTGCTGCTTGTAAGAAGATGATGCCTGCTATCCTGATTTGTCTGGTGGAGCTAAATTAACCCTTATTATAGATATTTTCTGATGGGTAATTTCCTCAGTTTTATGGGAACATTCCATGAACATTGAATTGGGAATTTTTACACTTGCATATGAATGCCTCGCACCATTTAATCGCAGAATATAGCATCATGTAATTTGCATGGCTAGTCAAAGCCCTATGAATATTCACAACTAATTAACGTACTTTTGAAAACTTTTATTGTTTTCTCATTTATAATCCAACAGGTAAGGCAACTCATCACAAATGTGATCCAAAGGTAAGTGGTTAATATATTTTGAATAAATAATTTTAAAATAATTTTATACAGCCTATGTGAACAGTAACATTCTGTGGTAGACTCAAAGTCCTTGTACTATATTAAATGTATTGTGAAATAAATCTTTATGGATTGTTTTGTCTTATCTTATTCATTCCAGGCTATTTCATTTTTGCTGTGAGCATCTGAATACCACTGACAGTAAGAAACTATATGAGTTACAGCTGGCATACATAGTTCTTTGTTAAAAAACATCTAAAATTAAAGTTCCAGCAGGTTTTTTGTCCACTAGTAATGCATACCTCTCCCATTCTAAAACAAAAAGCTCAAAATACAGTTTGTCTAGCTCGCGTAGAGCACTAGAACTAGGAAAAGTTGAATCTGCCTGCTCAAGTGACTGTTTTCTTTTTCTTAATCTAATCTATAAGCTCTTGTGGGGCTCCCCAGCAAACTTAGAAATCCTTTACTTTTCAAAACCTTTCTCATTTTGATAGTTTACCAAACCCCAATCTATTTCATTTGCTGTGATTAACTTCAACTTTCTGGTTCTCATATGCTGTAAAGTATTGACTACAGACTAAATAAAAAGTGATTCAACATGCATAGTGCATGTGCATAACTGTCAGCACCTCAGAACTGGTAAGATTGGTTTTAATGTTTTTGTATATTTCTATAATAGCACCAAAGTTTAAATGTAACTATAGTCTCAAGAAAAAAAAAGTGTAATTAATATGCCTATTTCCTGCTATAAATTAGTAGTAATAAGCTAATAGGAAACAAAAGGCATATCAAGAGGCATTGGCATTGGCAATTGTAATATCAGCTTAACCACGGCTTTTACCAGAACTTAAGTGGAAGATATTAAATAAGTTAAAGTACAGTTTGCAGAAGCTACTAAGATATCTGCCTTTGATGATGAAACAGACAAAACTTCCAATCATATAAAATGGCCATTCAAGATCTTAAATTTACACGCTACAAAAGAAGACATTAAACTGGCATACTTTTATATAAATTGCACAGAGTCATTAAAAAAGTGTCAGAAATTACTATCTCATAACCTGAGAAGTTGTTGGACCTGAAAAATTATCTGTTTGTCTGCTTTATTAACTAAGTTACCTTTCAAATCATATAATCTTGGAATGGCTTGGGTTGGAGAAGGCCTTAAAAATCATCTTGTTTCAACCTCCTCCACCTGGACAGGGATGGTATTCATTAGACCAGGTTGCTGAAATCTCCATGTATCCTGGCCTTGAAAATTTTCAAGAGCTGGGAAACCTCTGGACAACTTGTTCCAGTGCCTCACCATCCTTACAGTAAGGAATTTCTTCTTATCTGAAGGTACCACCTTTCAGTTTAAAGCCAATAACTCTTGTCCTATCACTACAGCTCTTTGCAAAGTAAGTCCCTCTTCAGCCTTCTTGCAGGCTTGTTCTAGTTACAAAAAATTGGAATAATATCTCCAGAGAAACTTCTTTTTCCCAGACAAAACAATCCAATTTCTCTCAGTCTTTTCACACAAAAGAGGTGCTTCAACCCCTGGATCATCATTGCAGCCGTCCCCTGTACCTCTAACAGGTCAAGATTACCGGGTCATGCTGAGTTTCTCTTCAACCCACAGAAGTGAGATTTTCTCCTCAGGGCTGGTCTTGATACATTTTCAACCCTGCCTGTATTTTAGCTTCAGTTTGCCCCTGATCCAGGTGAAGGACTTAGCCCATGGCCCTGCTGCACTTCCTGAAGTCCAAACAGGCCCACTTCTCACACCCATCAAGGTCCCTCTGGATGGCATCCCTGCCTTCTGCATGCCGACCACAGCTTTGAGTCATCCGCAAACTTGCTACAGGTGAACTCAATGCCAACACCCATGCCAACAACAAAAACATTTTAAATTTTGTTCCAAAAGGAAAAACTTTATGATGTCAAAGGTATCACCAAACCCTCTGGTTTATAATTGAAAATAACTGGGCATGTTGCATTGAAATCAGTTTTGTAGAGTAATTAAACATTTGAACTGAAATTAACTGCATAACCTATTTGCATAAATGGTGCTGGGAAGCACTTTCAGTGTACACAAGGGACAGACACACTGTTATTTCATAAAAAAACTTTGTGTGCTTTTTACACAGGGATAAGGCCTATAATGTTAGTACTGTTATCATGCCCCAGACTGTGATACAGCTGAGATTAGTTCAGTTGACGGTAGCTCTGCAAATTGTACAAAGCCATATGTGCAATATAACTGTGATGTGCTAATAGCAGATCAGAGAATGGGTACCAAAATGGAAGTCCTGACTCTTTTCTCCAAGTAATTCCCCTTGCAATCTTTAAAATATTTAAAAACAGAGAGAAATATTTCACTTTCTTAGAGTTAAGTTCTCAATTTGGTCACAGAAAAGTCTTTCCCTCCATTTTACCCCAGGTGAGTGCTCAAAAGAATCAGCACAAAGTTTCTGGCATTGCTCTGCCATCCCAAAGGCTAGATGCTAAAATAAGTGCTGAATACAAGATGGAATAGAATTTCACTTCTCTCACTCAAAGAGTACATAATTCTTGGCTAATTTTTGATTATTTTACTCAGAACAACCGAATATACTTTCAAATACCATAAGTTTTCAGATTGCGAGTGGCATCAGTGGAAAGATATTCAATTATATACACTTAAAATTCTAATTCAACTGATCCTCGTTCAGTTGCAAAATATTTATTTGCTTACAAACTTTTCCTGTGGTCATGTAGAAGTTTTTTCCATTGCTCTTGGAACAAAAAGAATCACAGTGGAAACTTTCCTCTCAGCATTTTGAAAAAAAAGCTGTTTAATCTAAAAAAGAACAGATTTCATCACAATACCTGCTTATTCAGTATGCCTGAGACATTTTACCCGTCCAGGTTCTTACCCATCTTTGTATACCTACTTAAACTGCTCTTTCAGGATGGCTTTAGTTTACACTTTCCAACACAAATCCACATTATAATACCCTAAAGTTTAGATATCTCAGAGAACATTACATATTCTCTATACACACTTATGTACATCTAAATTCATACTTTTATTTGTATTCGTGCAATTTGAAAGCCCATTAAAAACTTGGTGAATAAACAGACTGTCAGTCACTAATTTTTTTCAAAATCAAATGCCTGACTCATGAAAAAACAAAGATTTGTTTTAGAAAAACAAGATCTGCAGTACAGTTCTCGTAAGTCTAGATCATTAACACTGAAATAATAATATCATTTCTATTCATTCTAATGTTGCTAAAATCTTGAATTGTGTTTACTAGAACAAAAATAAAAAGCCATCAGACCAAACCTTTGAAATTATTACTGCAACAAGGATAGCTACAACAAAAACATAGTTCATTAGTGTAAGAACAGATGGAAGATTATTGTAGCATAGTAGGCTTTTATAAGTGTGCTTAAGATAAATTCACTAACACAGCACATAACCCCTTTCTTTTAATCATTGTGAAAAAATCTGCATGATCAATGTAACAAAAAAAAAAAATATAAACTATGAAGATTGGGTTACATAATTAGCAAACACTTCTCTGAGGAACACATTACATGTCCACATTGCAAACACAGAGGATCTAGTGATCCTTGCTGGCTGGGAGCATTCTGGTAGTCCTCTATCCAGATAGAATCCACCTGTAAAGTTCTTTTTCATTCAGCTGCTAAAAAAAAAAAGGAGTTTTAATTTGCATTAACCAATGGACAGGTATGTTGTGTACAGTATTTAGAAAATGCAGTAGAAGGACAAATAAATTTCCGAATCAATAATTTTTTTATTTTGATGCCTACTTCATGGTATCACTCATTAAAAAATCAAAAACCAGTTCCTGTATTTGGCATCTTTTCTGTTTCTCAGTTAATTTTGCACGTGACCATGGTATTCTGTTGTGCTGATTCCAAAAACTAAATAAATCAGCTGTTTCTGAAGGGCAATAAAGAATCAAGGTTTTTCTTTTGATTCTGAGTGGCTTATATGAATGGTCTAACAATGTATTTCATCTTCATGGCATTTTATCCTTACAACACACACACATACAATTAAAAAATAAAAATTCCAATTCAACAACATAATACAACTAATACTTATTCGTTCAAGCTATTAAAATCAGATAGATAAGAAAATCCCTAAAGGGGAAAATACAAGTAACAAGCAAAGTGGAAGACCAACCATTACTCAGCAGATCTACCAAAATCTTTTGTTATAGTAGATCACAGTCTCAATGCCTCACTACTGCAAAATATCTAACGACTTTTGGACAGCACTCCACTAGCAAATGTCCTCCATTTGAAAAACAGGCAATAGCTATTCAATGTCATTCTTCAAGGAAAAAAACCCACAACCTAAAAAGACCCAAACAAACAAAAAAAAACCCCAAAAAACAACAAAACCCTAAAAAACCAAAACCAAAAACAACAAAACAAAAAACCCAAGCAAACAAAAAAGATTTTTCCACACTTTTTTACTATTTTTTTTTAAGAAATGAAGTATGGCTGAATAATAGGAGGACATGGAATACCCAGTCTATTCCTTCTGGCTTGCCTTCCTGTAGCCAGAAGGAACCAATTTTGTGTAATCTACAAGATAAAAGATCACTAAATACTAGATACTTCTTTGTCCCTCAGATACCAAAGGTAGTTCATATTAATTTATTTCTGCAAGACTAAAAACGAAAAAAAAAATTACATTTTCAAAGAAATTACAACTTTATATTAGAACTAAGAAGTTTACTTCTGAAAGACTGAAATCTGAACAGACTTTCAAAAGGCATTTTTGAAAAAAAGGTAAGCAATAAGTCTCAGAATTGGAATCCTACTACAGTTATATAGGTACATCTCAAAAGTATGGATTCACGGAGTTTTCTTCTCAGAATCAATATCCTTTCATGGTAATGACATAGAACTTCAGCATTCTTTTCATTTATCCTCCAATAAATCATTATGTTGTAGGTGAAAAAACTACTGCTCAGTGTTGTTTTTTGTTTGTTTTTGTTTGGTTGGCTTTTTGTTTTGATTTGCTAGATTTTGTTTTTTTCTCTAATAGTTCTCCAGCAATTGGAAAGCATAGCAGAACTCTCTAGTGGGATTATGTATGTGTTTAGTGTAATTTACATACAAAATTCTGAATGAATAATTTTGAGAACTTTTGTTTTACAATGAGAAAGAAATTTAGTTGTATATAGTTATTTGAGAACAGTTCATGTGAAAGATACTACAGTATTTCCATTCACTCTGAAAATATTTCTCTGAAGTATTTTCCCTTGCCATAAATTGGCACTTGTCACTAGGATCCCATTTAACAAAGCATTAAGGCTAATTGAGTCTTTGGAATATCATGGGCTTTGCCTGTCCTAAGAAAACGCAAGTGCTATAGTTTTGAAAATAGGTGTGGATTCCGAATAATGATAAGCATCAGGATTCCCAATTGCATTTCAGAAGTGAGAATCTGTAGAAATCCATTCTATCCAAAACAGTCAAGAGGTATTGAAAGCTACTTGTCCAGCCTGAAAGAATTTATTTGAAATGAAATTCTGTACATTCTGTGCTGGTTTTGTGAAAGAATAGGAAAAATAGTTTGCAGATACTATACAGGTGAATATATTAATAACCACTTATATCTTCTTGTATTCTAGGTGCCATAAAATCTAAGTTAGTAGACTATGAACATAGCATTTCCAAATTTTACAGTATAGTATGTAATATTGCAATATTGTATGCCACAGCATAATACCCCTTTGTAGGCTGAAGTAAAAATGAAACTTCTAATTAATTGCTAGATGGAGGAATACAAAATTCCAACTTATGAACTAACACCTTCTCCTTGCAATCGTAGCCTTATTCAGCAATAATGCTACTGGAGACCTACACAGAAATTAACCATTAATGTAGTTTGCAAAGAAATTATTTCTTCTTTATCCTTCTGATAACAAAATTGTTACTCTATTGCTTATACTATAGTAAATGTAAAAACAAAAAAATAATTAGGAGTTTTAAATTCTCACTGCCTCATATGGACCATTAAACCACAGAGTGGTTCAAAAAATTAGAAATTGTATGAATTTTCATACTTGCTTCCTAGCATATGTTGTGTCATAAAGAATATAGGTTTGATTTATCCGAATTTCAGTCAGACTGCTCTTATAATTTTCAAGATTTTCAAGCAATGTAAGCAGCATAGCATCAGAGGTTTGTTCATGGAGGAGATCATAAAGTCCATAATGAATTTCTTTCATGAAGAGATAGTCTGACACATACCATAAACAGGTCAGAATTTCACCAAATAACACAATGCATGGAACACATTTATGGAAGTGATATAGCTAAAATTCAGAGTTGATAATTTCTATTAAACCTAAATGCTAATATCTAGAGTAGTTTGAAAGTTGCACTTAGCAGGTAAACCTCAAATGAAGAAAACCAGTGGCACTTGTTTGTCAGAGCTAAGGATAAGTAGTAATTTCTGAAGAGATATTCTATGGAAATTGGAATTTTTTTTAAAAAACCTAACCAAAATGAAGAAATTATAGTTTTCACTTAAAATTAAGCTTTTGATCATATAAGAATTTATTATGAATAAAATACTTCATTATATGAAAAGGTCTTTTATTGAAATTCATTGAAGAAATTTGTTTGGTCCAGTCAAACCCATTGGAATACTTCCAAAATTAAGAAAAAAATGTTTTAGCAGGATTTGATAAATATCAAAGTGCTGGAAAGCTGCCATTAAGTTGGAATTCATGCAACATTTTTCCTTTCTTTTGTATCTGGCAATCGGTACAATTGGTACCTTAAGCTAAATATCATCTCTTAGCAAGAGTAGAATTTACATGCATCTCAGTGTTTGCTTCAGGAAAAAAACAAAGAGGTGATCTCTTGCTGTATGCATTAAATACATTACATTTTATCATAAAAAAGAGTACTTCACAAACTATACTGGGCACTAGCTACATTATTTATAAAATAGCTCTTTAGTCCTTGGATCTTTACATTTGTGTGGGAATTTTGTTGCAAACGCTACTAAAAGGAGTGATTTTCAACTTGGTTTGGATCAAGCTTTGGTCGAATAAGTTCTTAAATATTTTGCTTTTGTATATCCCCATTTTCCTGAATATCGGATTGATTTTTTTCATTAAGTGTATTTTCAACAGTGCTGACTGCTCAGTAGTCATTGATGTGCTGTTTATGATCCCCTGGCTGAGAAGCCCACATTTTATCAGGTAGATAAAGAATTTTTCTTGCAAGTTTCTCCAAAACTAGTGATTGTAGATCATCAGTTCAGAAAGGATAATAATAAAGAAAAAACAAACAAAACACAAAATCCACACTCAAAAAAAACAAACCACTGTAACTCCATATACATGTATTTATTTTTTTCCTAACTGCAAGGAGGTGAAACAGCCCGCTAAAGCTGGGATTCATATTGTCTATTAATTGTTGGTATCATAACATTCAAACATTATGTTTTGTTACATAATTAAGATATTGACAATTTTTATATATCCTTCACCACCACTTTTTAAAATAAGTGATAGCCTCATTTTTCCAGCTCAGCCTGCTAAATAAAAAGGTTTCAGAACTCAAAAGTTTTTTCCTCTGCTTTTACTCTGGCTCTTGTGGCACCAATAGAAGCTTGCTCAGCAAAACGTTGATTGACCTAAGTCATTATTACCTAAAGTAGTTTAGGATTGTGATAAGATAAAGTTCTTACTAAGTCAGACAATGTAGTTAATTGGATTCACAAGGTTCTTTCTCAATCACCCCAGAATACAGAATACAATACACAGACTTTTCCTATACATCAATCCCTGTTTTAGTCCTCTTATTCCTAAAACTAAACTAAGATAAACTAAATAGATTTAATTCTGCACTAAATTAATACCAGGCTGGGTCATTTAATTCAAATATTAGACTCAGGTAAGTGTATTCCACTGTATATTTTTTAACCATTGAAGTGATTTGTTATACAAATGATATGAGATAGATTACACAAGAGCTGGATATATAAATGTGAAAGAGAGAACTTCAATAATATTTCCTTAATTGTCATTTGTTCTCTATTTAACAGGAATTCAAAAAATGAATTGCTGTAAAATTTTCTATAATTACAAAACTAAAGCAAAACCAACTTATCCTTGAGGTTATATCTTAATTACTTTAAGACATTACCCTTGCACCATGTTGTTTTCTAATGCACGCTCTTAGTTTAACACTATTCTCACTATCTCACTGCTTCAGGATCACAAAAATAGAATCTGGGCCACACTCAATAATGTCTTCACAATTCAATGCCAAAGAGTAAATGTCAAGGTTTCAAGATCTTTATACTAGTAGTTCAGTTTCTGGGGCACTAAAACTGATTCTCTTAATTCTAGAATAGATCTGGCATGATCCTTAGTGTCCTTCCCTGAAATCTTTACAACACCAACAGCAGACAACACAGAAATTTCTGTAACAAAAGTTCCACTTAAACAGTTCAAAGCACAATATTCCAGTCTTTTCTCACAAGAGCGTACTTGTCAAGATCATGCCTTCACAACAACTTCAAACAGATCACATCTAGGATAAATCTGCTAATCTACAAATATATCCCCCTAGGAACATCATCATTAACAAAACCAAAGCAAATAATAAGGAAAAGAAACAGTGGACAAGAAAATGTAGTTACAGAAATTCAGTCTTGTCTTTCTACAGATGACCTTCTCTGAGATACACACACAAAAGTAAAAGAAAATACTATTTTAATATTCTATAGAAATTATATTCAGGCATCTCAAAAGGTTAGAGCGACTTGTTGAGCACACATAAATACATAAACACATTGTGCTTAATTTGGAGATCACTTGAACACAATGACAGTTATATATAATTGTGCATTTTTTGAGCAACTCCAGTTATTTTAAGAATACTAAGAAGTTCTGTATAACTGTGCATAATTATTAAAAGTTATTCCAAGTTCCTGGGGAATTTAAAGACTTTTCAGGAAAATATACAGTCTATGGCCAATTGTTGAGTTTGTTTCTCTTAAGAATAAAAGTTTCTGTAGGAACATGAGGAACATCACCTATTACTATAGCACGAGTGGAATAAGGATGATCTCATAAAATTGACTCTTTTGCCCACATTTACTCATATGTCTATGGTTTCAAAACCCACTGTTCAAATTCAGACAAAAATGCCATTAGTGTTTCTGGCAGCCAATCACTCATGAGACAAGAGAAAGCAATTTGAAAAGAGCAGTTGATTGCTACTGAATACTAATTGAATACTAACTACTTTGACAGAATTTCCTACAGAATAGAAACCAGCCAGCTAATATTCCATTTTAGCATTTTCACTGTTAAAATTAAGAAGGTGTGTTTAATAGAAGCCTGAGATCCCATAATGAAAATGGGAAAATAAATTTTATTTTATAACAGTAGCATAAACATGAATTCTTCCTATGTCCTTTCCTGCAGAGCAGTACAGAAATTTAACTAAACATACTTTAGAAATATTTAGTGAGTTTTACTTTATGAATACAGCTTTTACATCTTTGTTATTTACTTACATGTCAGTCATGAAAGACAAATGTACAGTTGTAGGTCCAGGACACAGTAATGAAAACATCTTAAAAATTGTAACCAAATAAGTATTTAATGAGTCTTCTTTTTCAGCACTGAGAATAAATATTTTTTCTGTTGGTTTTACAAGGAAAAATAGAAAGAAATCTCAGTAGCAATTTGTATATTTCTTCATATTTGCGACACTTACACTGAATTCCTCATTCTACTGAGGATACATGGAAAATTTTCTGGAGCTAAGTTTACTACATTTTAAATTGTGTAACCTAAAACTATGTCTTCTCTTAAAGACAATTTCTCACTTAAATAAACAAAATAAATCAAGGAAAAATGCAATTGGTACTTAAAAATTTTTACCGTGTTTTGATTACTGGATACATTAGTTAAAAGTAACATGAGTTTATCTATAATGTATTTTCATAGCCTAAGACTTCAGATCATAGCTTAGAATTGTTGATTTTTGTCTGGTTTTACTTATTTTTAGTTTTATGGTCTGCTATGTCTGCAAAGCTAAGTAAGAATAACCAACAGCAACAAGCAATAATAGAATTGAAATAATTATGTATTAAGAATTCTTCATCCTAAGCCAAAAGGAGTATTGTCTTAGACTAGGATATAAGAGAGAATTTGTTAAATAGAGCTGAATATTATTCATTTTCCTCAGATGGCACAAAGCTTTATATATTTTCCTCTATGCTACCCTGAAAGCCCTTTCTACTCAATTCATACTAAAAACAAAAGCAGAAAGATTTTTACAAAGGAAACTGAAATTAAGGCTTAATTTATGAATCCTAGAAAAAGAAGAAATCCATCCTCATTAAGTAGACTATGGTGTATATAAGCACAAAGAATAATTTCATATATCATAAAATGAGATGATATTAAAAACTTTGCATAAAGACTTTTATCTGCTTTTAATCTTCTGTAGATGAGTTCTAACACACACTCTGGAAATTACCTATCCTCAAACAGGGCATGCAAGGAAACGAATACCTGAAACACTGTTCAATCTCTCTTTGTATCCCAGAAACCCTTGGATATAGCCCTGCACTCTGTAAAGCTTAAAAAGTAACTGAGGTACAAGTTTGAGTGCAACTCAAACTTTTGCAGACAAGGATCTAATATTTCTTTATGACCTAGTTTATGATAGTATCTGTAGCAACTCTAGAAAAAGAAGGTTGTCTGTTCAGCACAGGTTGTTTTAAAAATAAATTATGAATCAGTGAGAACCAATATTTAGGTTCATCCTTAGCTCAAATGGTAAAAGATTTATTTTTTTATCCTCTATCCTTTTATTGGTTTTTGAATAAAACATATTTTGAAAAATTACATGCATACAGTATGTATTTGGAATGTATTTTAAAAATAATTTCTCTTCCTTCATCTTAGTCATGTGACAAACTAGCCATCTCTTACTATTAGGAGATATGCATATTTCAGCTGGGTAATAGGTATAAGAAATAAAGGAGACAGATTTACTTTGAGTTCTAATTTCAAATAATTCTAAGCATATTGTTTGAACACAATGAGAAAATAAAATGGGTTTATATTGAAGACATAAAAATTCTGAATTTATAATTAAACTGTATTTCAGTCAGATTTATCATCATTCCATTAAACATGGAAAATTTGTAGGTAGATTAAACATCAGTGGCTTGCCATAATTGTATCATCAGGCCACTCCAGCATGTAGGAAAATAGATTTGGAATCTGACAAATGGAAAACCATTTAATGAAGAGATTGGCCTGACAAATATAGTGGTTGAAAAAAGCCATTTCAGTGGTTTCTGATTTGATGCATATGCATGTCTTCCTTTTCTTTTACCAATGTGTGTTGAAAACCCATATTGTTTTCTTTGCTGAGCATAGGGGTGGGGGGCTGGTGCTCTGAAATGAAGTAACTCATATCAGCCTGCTCTACATGACTAAAAACTTTTGCTTTACTATGGTAAGTTGAAGTTTATTACTATTATCTTTCTCTACATTCACTCAAAAAATACAGAAAATCCACAGCAATGCACCACTGTCCTATGTATTCAGTCATAGAGATATATGCCATTCCATAACTAGGGACAAATATTGACCAGGTAAATTTCTTAAATTTCTGAGGAAGGACTTTCATCATTAACTTATTTGATACCAATCACCATTTTTCAGGGACATGATAGCGGGATTAAGTGCCCCTCAAAAGTTTGTGGACARCAGCACATTGAGTGGTGTGGTTGATACTCTAGATGACAGGGATATCATCCAGAGGGACGTTGACAAACTTGAGAAGAGGGCCTGTCAAGCCTCATAAAGTTCTACTATGCAAAATTTAAGGTCCTGCACCTGGATCAGGGTAATCCCAAACATGAATTCAGGCTAGGCTATGAGTGGATTGACAACAGGCCTGCAAAAATGGATTTACAAGTATTGGTGGATTAGAAAACTCAACACAATCAGAAATGTGCAATTGTAACACAGAAAGCCATGCATGTCCTGAGCTGTATCAAAGTCAACGCAATCAGGAGGTTGAGAGAGATGATTCTCTCCCTCCACTCTGCTCTTATGATACCCCACCTCCAGTACTCCAGTGCCCCCAGCATACCACAGATTTGGAGTTACTCAAATGGGTCCAGAGAAGGGTCACACAGATGATCAGAGGGGTGAAGCTTCTCTCCTGAAAGGACAGGCTGAGCAATTTGGGATTGTTTTGCATGGAGAATTGATGACCCTGTGGAGATCATTAGGAAAGATACGGAGGCTTTCTTTATTAGGGAGTGTAGTGATAGGATGAAGGGGAACGACTTTAAACATAAAAATGTTAGATTCAATCTTAGGAAGAATTTTCTTCACTATTAGAGTGATGAGACTCTGGAATAGGTTGCCCAGAGAAGTTGTATAGTTTGCTTCCCTGGAAGTGTTCAAGGCCATACTGGATGGGGTTTTGAAAAACCTGGTGTAGTAGAAGGTGTCCATATCCATAACAGATATTGGAAAGTGGAGGATCTTTAAGGTCCCTTCCAGCCCAGACTGTTCTGTAGTTCATTCTATGATTTTCCAAGACAGATTTTTATATCATCTGAGAATCATAGGAGAAAATCTAAGTTAAATTTGTTAGTATATTACTCTTCCCAAAAACCATATGACAATGCACATTGAACTGCAAAGTCAGTGAGGGGAGAGAGTGTTTAAGAAATTGTTTTTGTCCTTCAGGGAAAATAACACAGAGTATTTTATGTATGTATAGTATCTGTCTTGGTAATTGAAATAAATTGACACTATATATTATATTTCAATGTAATTCAACACAGAAAACAAAGTAGACTTAGCCTAAAATGTACGTCTCCAGAGTGCCTAAAGGGAAGAGTCACAACTTTTCTGCCAAACTGATTTATGCTTTGCTCAAATACTAACAAATTTCAAATGACAGCATATGCTTACAAAATCCAAATTAAAACACTGTATGTATTACTTCTAAAGAGATTTATCAAGCAAATGACTGTGACTGACTGCATTTTCTTTTCCTTTTTTTCCCCCTTGATTATCTTCTTATTAAGTTTTCTGCAGATGTGCTTTGCACCAAAAGGGTGAACAGTAATTATAGTAAAGTTTTCTATAAACATAATTTCATAAACTGTCAGAGAAATAATTTTGATGTTATAAACAGATTCATAGCATTTCAAATAGATTTTGACCATCTTACTAACATATCTAGGGGAAAAAATAATACTGAGTTTCGAAATCAAATACAAATTTAGGAATTACTGCTCATTAACTACCAGGAACATGTATGAGTAACAGTGTATGCAAACACTTTAAATGTGTCAATTGACTGTATTTTTATAGACTAATAGGACATACTTCAATGAAACTATATATTGTGCTTAGTGTTACGAATTAGGGCCTGGAGTAGGTGCAAAGTTCATGTCCACTGTTATGGGTATTCTAAAAATAGCTATGAATGCCTTCCTCACCCTTATTTCTTCCATCTATAACTGTATAAATCTACTAACTTCCTATTAGCTTTCTCTCCTACCAACAAGTACTTTGGAGTGAAACTGTACGTATTTTCTCAAACCACGAGAGAGAGGTGAACAAGGGAACACCATTCCCTTGTTCACTGTCACTATGTACCTCGACAGAGACTGTACAAGGCATGGCACAAACAAGTCATTGGTTCATAAACCGTTGCCTAGCACCAGGCAGTCCAGTTTCATCCATGAAAATTTAATGCCATATTGCGATAGCAACAGAAGTTCAGGTGATAACCTGTACTGTGTTACTATTTGTGAATATATGTATTATGTGAGCATGTAAACTCTGAATAGATATAAGGGCATAGCTCACCATCATCTCAACAGTAGTCTTTGCAACCAAACCCTCAAATAATAATGTGGCACCTTATCGTAATCTTGAACTCCATTTCTCAAATTTGTTTTCTTATTCTCTGATTCTGTCAGTGTCTGGTGTGCCGAGAATTTCCCAGCTTCCTAACTGCTTTCCCAGACAAGTCCTTGCTTGCATCACAGCTTCCCAATGCTACATTTTGACCTCTTCACTCTCAGTTACAACCTTCCCTCCAGAGTTTCTCTTTATCAAACTCTTCACGGCAACTCCAAATAAACCAGATGTAATTGGCCGATGCCTATCCAGACTAAAATTACAGTATTTCTTGAATTACGTTATGGGAATGTTAGATAGGAAAAATCACTGCCCTGGGCCCAATACAAGGGGACCTATGATAGCCTACCTAATCTGGCATTTTTCCTCTTTCCAGCACAGATCCTGAGCCAGAACTTTCCTATCTCTGAGCAGAGAAACCTGGATGTTCCCCAAGGCTGACCTGGTAATTACAGTCATTCAATAAACATCAAGTGCACTCAAGCATTCAAATTCTGCTTGATGGTCCCTATTAGGCATAAATCCCAGAGATATGTTCAGAAAATTTTGTTTCAAAATTGGTACTGTGAAACATATTGCATACAACAAACTGGATCCTCTTAAAAGGTCATCTACTTTGGCAAAACTTAAATTTATCTTCCAAACCATATGTGATTGTTTTCTCTAAAATACCTATTGACTTGAAAAATGTAAATTCCATTACCTTGGGTAATGTCTGTCAACAGTTTGACACTTTCTGTTTATTTCACATCAGAAAAGAATCCACAAGAAAATCTGAAACCAGACAAAAGCAAATAAAAATACCACCTACAAATCCCAACAAATATAAATATTTATATCAATACTTTTAAAAATCTATTTGTGAAATACAATGGGTCCTAAACATTAATATTGAAGTTTGCCATATAATGAACACATCCTTTGAAAAATCATGAACTGAAGAAAACTTATGCTGAACATTTTTACTAATATTTACTGAATAACAAGGTGAGGCTGAGATATCTATGTACCTGCTCATGACTGTTTAGGAAGACTGGTTTAAAGCACTTACATCCACGAGAAAATTGTAATACACCCTTTTTTTTTTAACTGGATATGAAAGTTAGATATTTCTCAGATCCAAATTTAATTTTACAGATCCAAAATTAATTTTATCTTCATAGAGAAGTCAAGCTACCTAAGTTTGCATGTTCTGCTAGCAGTGTGGATTCTCATTAACTTCAGTGGAAATATGAACTAGCTCAAAAAAGGCCAAATGTACAGGGTTGATGTTGACAAACTTATTTTTCTTTAGATAACTAAAATCCTTGAACACGTTGTATCTTTTAAGTAATAACGCCATCTTATTTCTAAGACCAGTATTTAATGAAAATATTTTCAGAAAAACTCTAGTTCCTCACAATTCTACAACAAACTACACTGTATTTTCTCTTTTTTTTTCCTGTAACTGGAATGAAAATTAAAAAATGGAGCAGTAGCCAATAAATTGTTTGCTATTGTATTTACTTTTTTCAAATACAGGAATCGATTTAATGATGAATATGATATGGAACTCAATAGTCTGACATTGAGGCAGAATTAAAAATTACTGAAGATTAATTTAAATGATATTTCCTACCATTCCCTCATGAATATATGAAATAACACAAAGTAAAACAAAATTATTTAGATTGAGAAGGCAATGAAATATCATAGTCTGACAAAAAACATTATCAGAGGGTTGAAAAAAATCCAAAAATTATTGACTAATTAAATTTTTTATCTACTGTATCATTTACATTATCCAGAACAGTGGCATGCAGATCATTAAAATTATTTCAGCAAAATCAACATTTTAGAAGTTTTAATATTCTCTGTGGCATTAAAGACACTTTTGAAAAGCCATATATGACAAAATATGAGAAGCATTTTTTTTGATTCAAAAGAAAATAGTATGTATATCAAATTATATCTAATGTAAGTGGTATGGCTGGAGGAGTTTTCACTAAAAAGGTTAAATAAGAGAATGCTTAGAAACCAAATATTCCTATCATAATAGTTATAATAAAATTAAAGGGTCGATAAACAGTAACACATGACCTGAATGCTTACTGCGTTTTGAGTTACTACGGACAATAAAGGGTAACATAAAAGATAAAAGCCCCCCTAGTTGTCAAAGCTGTAGCCTTAATTGTCAAAAATTATAACTTTTTGAGTTCAGAAACCTTGAAACCACTGATAGAATAATATATATCACCTTTATTAGAAATTCTACAATTAAATTTAAACTTCACTTGATTATTCTGGGATCCCAAAAACAATATTAATCAGTCTAGTTAACACTAGTCATTCCACATCTCTTTTTTAATATTCTAATTACCTGACTAAAATAGGAAGATATTTTTCCTACTTGAAAATCAGGTAGGGCTGCCTCATTTTTACACTTCTTGACAAATATTTTAGTTAACACTGTGTACCAAGTTATGGTAGACTTGAAATCAGACAAAACAAAATTCATTTACACCAGAAACTCTAGCTGATATTCTGTGAGGGTTTTGGTATAATCAAAATCTCATTTGTAATATGGAACTTGAGGAAAATCATAGCTTTCTAAAACTTACAGATCTGTACTAGGAAATAAATCCTGGGCAGCAATACACAATTATTTTTCCTTTAGTCCTAAAATGTTGAACAGATAGAATCATAGTGTAGCTCAGGATAGAAGATGGACCTCTGTTGCTCATCTAGTCTGATTTCCTCCATGCAGCAGGGTAAGCCAGACCAGGTGGCTCAGACTCTCTCTAGTCAAACTGAGTAGATATTCTTACATCTCCAGATAGAGATATTCTTAGTCTGGCAATGATGCAGATTCCACATCTTCTCAAAGTACCCGTTCCTGGATTTGTCCACCACACACCTGTTGTGGTTTAGCTCAGTGCACCCACCAAGACTCTCCTAGTCAAACCAGGCTGCCAGTCTCTTGTTCTCCTCCTCCCTCCCCTTTCCCACTGCAGTGGGATGGAGTTAAGAATTTGAGCCACATAAGGTAAAGATTATGGGCTGAGATAAGAACTATTTACTGGTAAAACCACCAATGAGATAAGAAAAGAAAAGAAACAATAAAGTAACCATGCTAATAACAAAAGTATACAAAAGGAAGAGTGATTCACATGCAAAAAAGCTCACTGCAGACCCAGGTGACAACGCACAGTGGCTTCCCCCATCCTGCCATTTTCTTCTCAACCAGAAGCTCAGACCTTTTTCTTGGAAGCCAGAGCTCCTTATGCCTGCTCAAGGAAATGAGGTAAATTGATGTAGAGTATACTCCTGGCCATGCCCACATGACCCGTGGCTGTACCCTCCATCATGGCTACTGCAAACAATTAACTTTGTTATGAGCAGAACTAGGACATTATCCACCCCTTATTTGACACTATTTACATCATGCCCAGATCCTACACCTTCCAACTATATACACATATAGAAATCTATACAAATATAAATACACTAATATATACATATTTATATACAAAAATCTATCTATCTATCTATCTATCTATCTATCTATCTATCTATCTATCATCTATCATCTATCTACCTACCTACCTACCTACCAGCACACATATAATTTCCATAGTAAATGGTGATCCCTCCAAGGTATCCATTGAAATCACTTAGTCTATGACTGTGGGTTCTATCCATCCTAGATGTCTTCCAGGGTAGGAGGGCTGGTTTGAGAGCTTCATCAGGCGCTCATAACTGGTATACCTGGAGCAGTCCCTCCTCATTGTCCATAGAAGTTATGGCATGCAGCGGCAGTGTCATTTAGTAGCAACATACAATTCAACATTGCAGACTGCTCTCACACAAAAATCAAATCTTTTTGAGGTACATATTGTGTTTCCTCATCCCTCTGCCTTACCCACTAAGTGCACCCAGATCCTTGAACTGAGAGGATTCCACAAATGTATCTGCATTTGCTTGAAGCAGGACTAATCCAAACTGCCTTGCCTAACACATTTTCCATATACATCACAGGGACAGTATCCTTTTCTGTGGTAGGCAGGGCAAGCTTGATTAGTAGAGCCTCTAGTATTAACTAACCAGGGGGCCTTTTTAAAACGTAGATCCCAATGTTTGAAGGCCCTGCTGCCTATTGATTTCAAGGTGGTTTTTGGCATTTGACCATTCAATTTTCCCTGAGGCTCATGCATGACAGGGAATATGATGCACCCACTCAATACAGTGGTCCCTGGCCCAGGTGTCCCTCAGGTTAGTTTTGAAATGATCCCGTTGTCCAACTCAGTTCCTTCTGGGCTGCCATGTCCCAATAGGACTTGCTCYTCAAGGCCCAAGATGGAGTTCCAGGTGGTGGCAGGAGGCACAGGTACATCTCTTGTGATTCAATGGCTCTCTCCACCATTGTAAGCATGCAGTGCTTGCCTTGGCAGGTTTGTGTGAGTGTGATGTAATCATTCTGCCAGGTTTCCCCATATTTATATTTGGAGCATTGTTASCCATACACAGGGGTTTTACCCTCTTGGTCTAATTGTAGTGCATGTTTCACAGGTATGGATAACCTGGCAGGTATGGCCATGGTTAAGTCCACCCTTCAGTCACAAGCCTGTCTGTGTGCTGCATCTCTTCCCTGAGGACCTGAGGCATCATGAGCCCACCAAGGCAGAAATAATTCACCTTAGTGTTGCCAACCCAGATCTAACTTAGTTTGATCTTGGCAGCTTGGTGCGCCTCCCCGTTGTTGCAGTGCTCTTCAGCAGCCTGACTTTGGTATGTGCGAGCCTACCTGACATCCTTTAGCAGCTTCCTTCTCCACCAGGACAGTGACATCTTGTCACTACTCAGCAGCCCAGATGGGTTTACCTGTGCTGACAATTGGTCCTTTTCCATTGTTTTAGCCAGCCCCACAGAGTATATTCTACCATCCCTAAGTTGGTGTGGAGGTAGAACGCTGACCTTTTCTCTTGTTCCGTGATAGCTAAATTCAGCTGGACAGATTTGAGCTCTGCAATGTGACTTGATCCACCTTGTCCCTCAATAACTTCTGCAACTTGTTACATAGAATTCCATACAGTAGTTTTCAGTTTTCAACGTATACCTACAATACAGAAGGAACTACCATAAAGATAACATATTGCTTTTCATTTTCTGATAAATGATTAAATGGCGGGCCCTCCTCAGCATATGTCCCCTTCTTCTTCTTCTCCAGTGATGATGATAATGCAACATGCCCACCTTCGGGCCAGTCCATGATGACTTACAAAATCCCTGGCTGATTAGGGATTCCTATTCAAGCTGTGTAATCAGCATGATCTACTTACTACAAGGAGAAATAATGGACTTTTCCTTTGAACATCCAGACTAGCACTGGCAATTGGGGTGCCAGAAGAAGCTGTGCTTCAGTGTAAACCACTTCTAAGGTAGCTCCAACCTCCACAGCTCCCAGTCTCTCTTTTTTCGGTCGGGGTGCAGTAGGTGAGCAGGCCTTCCAGGTAGGGGATAACAGCTCTTGGATCCTTTATACCTTCCCCTCCAGAAGCCGCAGGGTCATCCTTGAGTCTTGAGGTACTTTCTGCCACAGTCCAGGAAGGACTATTCTGCCCAGTTTTTCAGATCATGTCCTGTCCTGAGTCACTCAAGAGCTATAGCATGAACAATCCCCTGTTTAATTTGTTCAAAAGCTTGCTGTTGTTCAGGACTCCACATGACACTGTTCCTCTTCTGTGTCACATGATGGAGAAGGCTCTCAGTCTGACTTTAATCTGGAACATGTATCCTCCAAAATCCCACAGCGTCTAGAAAAGCCTGTTTCCTTCTTGATGGTTGATGACATGGCTGCTGCTTTGTGGACAACATCCATTAGAGTCTGACAATGTCCATCTTGCTATTCTACTCCTAAACTCTGAATTTCTTGGGCAGGAAACCAGCCTTCAAGAGGATTTGGATCATCTTCTCCCTTTTCTCAAAAACTTTCCCCGCTATGTTGCCTGAGTGATATGACATGATGATGTCATCAATGTACTCCAAAAGCTCTAGAGCCTCACCTTTTTCCAGCGCAGTCTGGATCACTCAGCCAATAGGCTATGTTTCCACCCCTGGGGCAGTCTGTTCCAGGTGACACCACTCCAGGTGAAAGCAAACTGTGGCCCACACTCTGCTGTCAGAGGAATGCAGAAAAATGCATTAGCAGTGTCAGCGATGGCACTGCATTTCTTCCTTGGATTCCAGTGTGTACTGAAGTTCCAGCATGTCCAGCACAGTGGCATTTGGTGTTGACACAGCTTCATTCAGGCTGCAATATTTTCCTGTCAGTCTTCATCTTCACTGTACTTAAGTACTGGTCTTATAGAACTACTACATTATGAATGAGTAGTAGTAGTCTGGCTTACCAGACCCTGACTCTCCATTTCAAGAATCATCTCATGGATGGTGATCACAGAGTCCTGGTTGGTCGTATTGTTGGTGGTACACTGTACTGGTAATGATAGATACCTGTTCTTTGACCACAGCAGGAGAGTCCTCTGAGAAAACAGGCAAGGTATTTACTGTCTAATTTCCTCTGTCTGTAGAGCAGCTATCTCAAAAGCCCAATAATGCCCTTTTAGGGTCTTTGAAATACCCTGCCCTGAGGTACCTATGCCAAGGATACATGGGACCTCTGGACCAGTCACAATGAGGTGTTTTTGCTTCTCATTCCCAGTCAGGCTCACTTCAGATTCCTGTACAGTCAGCTGTTGGGATCCCCTGTCACTCAAAAATACACATGGATTCTGCCCCTACATATCTTGGTGGCTTCAGGGTACACTTGTGCTGGTATCAGCCAAAGCCTTGTTACACTTGTGGGTCTGACATGCCAGGCCATCAGATCAAGTGGATTTGATAGTGGAACCCTGGAAAATGTTAAAGATAGATTCTGAAAATGTTAGGCAGGCTTTTTCTCAGAACACTGCACCTGCGTATATATCATATAAATGATATAATTGTTAGATATGATGATTGTTTAGTAATTAAATATAATTATATAATCACAAGAAGAATCATGAGAAACTATGTTGGAAATTTAAGGAGGGCTATGCTTACCTGAAATCTATGTATACAATAGAACAATATAAGTTTAATAATTAACATGAAAGTTATATAACGATAGAATATAAAAGCACTATCATCTCGAATGTATGGTTGGAGTCAGATTTGGGTTGAACATATACCCCTGGCTCCCAGAGCTCTTAATAAAAAGCACCCACATAATCATTTTCGGGGTTATGTGTTTCTGAACACTAACAGATTCACACTGTCAAATAGATCCGATTGTCTTTTTCCTTCACCTGGCTGAAGGCAGGGGCCTTCTCTTTCTGGTCATAGTGCTTATTCCTCACTTCTTGTAAGTATGAACTGGAGATCCCTTCAAGAGAATTAGAATTAGCCCTCCTATTCTGTCTGAGGATGTCCACTAGAAACTGGAGTGGTACCTGTCCTTGAAGAATTTCCTGTGGTCCTCTCAAGTCACAACTCATGCTGCAACAGCAGAGGTAGGTTTTCCCACTTTCCTAGGTTCCCTCTATCATCATCAATCATGCAGGCAAAAACACAGGTTACCTTGTGATATGTACCCTCTCTGAAGCACTTGCTCCTAAAAAAGAGGCTCTGGTCCATACTGACAGGTCCATACTAAGCTTTCATCTCTTACTTGCTCAAGTCTTTCAAATACATCCACAGTTTAGGACCATCTTTCCACAGCCAAGGTTTCTTGAACTGGGGAGGCCAGAACTGAATGCAGAACTACAGGGAGTCTCAAACATTCTCAATAGAAGACAGGATACATTCCCTGATATTCCTGGCTGCACCCTAGCTAAAGTAGCCCAGGAGGTGGTGGGTTAATTTGCCACAAGGGGTGCAGTGCTGGCTGCCGTTTAGTAGTTGTTAACCATTGCACCCAGAATTTTCTCTGTCAATCTGCTTTCCAGCTGGTGAGCTCCAAATCTGTACTTGTGAAGGGCATATACAATTTACAGGCATATGGCCTGGCATTTGCCTTTGTTGAATTTCATGAGGAACCTATTTGCTCATTTCTCAAGCTTTTCCATATTCCTTTAAATGGTTATTCAGTCCTGCCTTCCAGCAAATTAATCACATTCTCCAAATTAGTTTTTACATCATAATTTATATGGACCACACACTTAGACTGCACTGTTCGTTATAATTTCAGGTGTTAAGAAAAACACTGAACAATACTTATGGTCTTCTATCCACCCTACATCACAACAATTTGACCATAAGAGATTATGCCAAAAGTCTTGCATGTAAATGATATCCAGTTCTCACACTTTTAACAACCAAACTAGTGATCTCATCCCAGAAGACAATGGGCTCAGATAGCTGTAATTTGCCCTTGACTAGCTTCCTACTAACTTTTTCCCTGCTTCTGATGTCTTTGAAATGTTGTCCTCATAGTTTTCTAGAGGCCTCATGTGAGGCTGAACGACATGAAGTTCCATGGATTTCCTTCTTATTTCTAAAGATGGCTATTCCATTAACCTTCTTCCAATTATTAAGAATGACCACCAACCAGCTTATACACCAAAACAGCTGAGTATTCAAACTTCTGTGTAATTAGAAAATCTATGCTCCTGACATTCTAATCTATATAAATATTTGGTCATAATTGTACTCAGAACAAGTTTTGACACCTTATTCTAGCTAGGAAAACATTTCTGAAAAGTTATGTTCAAATTTTCCTCTGCTTCAGATAGCTCTTTTCTCACTCTAAAGCAAAATGAAGGGGTAAATATTGAGTCAAACCACCCTGTTACATAGTGCTTTAATGAATTATATGATCTCATTGGATGAATACTTCAAATTTGCATATTATACTTCAGCAGCTCAGAACCAGATTCTTGAAAGAAGGGTAGTTTTATTTAAAAAAATGCCAATGTCCAAATTTTCATCTATGAATATCTATTCATCTATCTAATGTCCAATTACTCATCTATGCCTTACTTCATTAGTATGTCAATTAACCAGTTCAGAAACTTGCTCTTCTCAGCTGTTTATATTTCCCTGATAAAAACAATCTAAAGGAAAAACAAAATGTGTATTTGATTTAGATCTTTCACTGAGTAAACAGAAAGTACCCTAATTCTAGCAGAAAGGAAGTAACAGACTGAAATGTTGTTCCTCAAAAACTATTCCTTCTTGTCATTAGTTTTTCCCCCACCTGGACTTGAAACTATGGCTGATTCTCATTGTTGCATTTGAGATCTGTTACTCAGTAACTGAAAAGATCTTTATTTTTATGTTCAGTTCTTGTGTTTAGCAACTACACACATCTTTGAAGATCTTTAGAGAGTGAATGTGCTATCCTATCCCTAATGGAGTTTCCCATACAGTGCTTTTTTATGTTTTGATCAGATGAATGGTTATTTGTCTCTCTTTGTGGTCTATTTTGTGCTCAGTCTTGACTCTTCTATTTACTTTCTTCTTTTCCTCTTGCTGAAAATGTTGAACAGATGCCAGTTTTTTTAGAAGTATCAGTCAGACCTTTCCAAAGGGCTTCAGTATCACATTACACTACTTTCACACAACAATATAGCACACTATGCCCAAGTAGTATAATTTTTTTATAGTTTCAATTATACCAGAAAACTGTAAATAGAAATTTCAAATATAGAAAGTTCAAATAGAAGTTTCAAATGTACCAGAAAACTGTAAATAGAAATTCCTGTCGAATAGAAAATCGTCTGAAGAAGTTCCTCAGTTAGTCAAGAATGGTTTTTTTCATTTTCAGTACTCTCATTTAATGAAGAATAGATATTGCTGAAATTAAACTCCTAGAACAGTGAATTCAACAACAATAAAAGCCTAATAAAAAAGTTTTAACAACTGTTAGCATGTTAAGTTTAGCTAACACATTACTTTAAGAGGAAATTAATTTCCCATCTCATCCATGGGCTTTCATTCCAACTGGAGTTTGTTTTGTTTAAAATGGAAGATAGAGATCAAATGAATACATCGGTGAAGGAACCAAAAATCCTCTTGTTAGTGCTAAAAATTAGTATTCATTAAAGAACACAGGTTTAATTTAAAACAGTCTTGAAGAGAATTATAAAATATATAAAACAGGGAAAAATTAAAGTATGTCTTCTTGTTTTCTTTCTGGCTAATACAGTTTCTTTCTATATTGTGCTTGATTTATACCATTTAGATAATAAATACTAGAAAATCTTAAACTAAAATTTAACCTCATTTAAGCTCATTTTTATCCTAATTTCTTTAAATAGCCAAATGCTTCCATCTTCCTGTCTCACATAATATCATGATCCTGAACGGATTTCCCCAGTTAGAAGTGACATTTTACAACTGTATACATTTTTTCCGTCAAAACTTTTTGTGACTCTTAATTTGTAATTATGCAGATCTGTTGACTTTCTGCATATGATGCAAAATTTTCAGTTTAAAAACTAAGCTGAGGAAAAATGAAATGCCTAGAGGGTGGTCGGAAATTGTAATTTTCTGTTTGCTGCAATTGCACTTGACTTACATTGGTTATTTTTAATAGTCTATTATTAAATCCTTATTAAAACAGGTGTTTAATCGTATGAAAATAAATACTCAAAATAATAGCAGTGCAGCTATCACATTTGCTTATAAGCTTAATATACGTTCAATGAACACAATGAAGTCACTGGAAAATTTGCAATGAATATATGGAGAGAATTTCAGGAATGATGAAGATGTGTAAAATTAAAGTGGAAAATGTAATTCAAACTCTTTTTCAGAGAAGAGTCAATAACAACATAAACAAGTTCTCATTGAAATACTCCACATATGGATATAAATTGATTACCATTGTTTTTTGGTAAATGAAAGAATAAACAAACATCATTATGCTCAACAAAGCGGCACACAGTCTTTAATCTGGGTAGGAGCAGCCCTAAGAATCAATATATTCTCAGGCTCATGCAGCTGGAAAGTAAATTTACAGAAAAGGGCCTCATGTGCACCAAGTTAAACACAAATTGACAACAGGTTTTCTTACCACAAAGAAGGCAAATGGGATCTTGTGTTGCATTACACAAAGTTGGGGAGCAGCAGATTAGGGGAGGTGATCCCCCTGATTAGCCAGCAGGCTGGGGAGGTGATCCTTCCTCTCTAGTCAGCACTTGGTGAGGCCACACCTGAAGTACTGTGTCCAGTTCTGAGCTTCTCAATGCAAGAGAAGCAAAAAGCTACTGGAGCAAGTCCAGCAATGGGTCACTAAAATGATGCAGAGACTGGAACACCTATGAGGAAGGGCTGAGAAAGCTAGGACCCTTCAGCCTGGAGAAGATAAAGTTCAGACAGTGATCTTGTGAGTGTATAAAGGTAGCTGAAGGGAACGTGTAAAGAAAATGGAATCAGGCTGTTTTCAGCGTTGCACAGTGACCTGACAAGTGGGAATGGGCACAGTCTGAAACAAAGGAGGGTCCATCTGAACACCAGAAAATACTTTGTAAATGGTGAGGGTGACACAGCACCAGCACAGGCTTCCCAGAGATCTTGCGCAGTCTCCATCCTTTGAGATATTCAAAACACATGGGGGCTGAATCCTGAGTGATAGGCTATAGGTGCCTACTTGAGCAGGGAAATTGGACCCGAAGATCTCAGAGGTTCCTTTCAGCCTCAGCTGTTCTGTGATTACGTGATTTTACAAAACAGACAAAAGTCTCTTCTGCTTTTTCTGATTTGAATCGTTGTCACATGGTTTTCATATTCTTCGGACAGAGATTTAAGATTACTTCAGTAAAGACTGCAATACATATTTGGAAATTCCATTCCTGTTTTATGGTGAAAAAGTGTTGCTAGGGGTGAAGGCAAATGTATTTTCCCAATAATGCAAAAGCTCCCAGAGCCCTATGCTAACAGTATAAGGACAAAACCTCAGTTTCTGAATCACATTCAGGCTTCTTGCCAATTGAAATTCTCAAATCCGTAGATGTTTATATATGAGAGAAGGGGCAAGAGGAGGGACAGACAGGGACACAGACAGAAGCAAAGCATGAGACAGAGAAACACATGAAGAGAGACATGGAGACAGAGACAGACAGAGACAGAGAGAAAAGGATTAGATGTTATTACTAACACATGACAGTAAATAGAGTATATTAGTCAGTAAAGAATTAAATTTCGTATATTTCTTGAAAGTGGATATGGTGTTATGAGTTTTGATCAAGGTTTTTCAAAGAATAATGTATTTGGTAGGAATATTTTTAATGTATTTACATCTACATCAATAAATAAGTTTTTATTCAACATTCATTATTATTTTCAACATTTTTCCTTAGAATTTAAAATAATTTTCTATTTAAAAAATTATACATCTAAATTCATTCAACACCAGAAATAAACTAAAATAAATCACTCATCTGTCAGTGATGTTTTTTGAAGAAAAAAAAGAACAAGAAGAGATGATCTAGTACTGCTTGAAGTGGAGGTCCCCTTCTGTAAATATGGACAGTTTACTACACCAGGAGACGCCTAAAATGATTAACCACATTCAGAAACAAAACATGAATTAAACAATCAACACTTCAAGTGTACACAATGACAATCAGTTTTACAGAAAGACAAAGATATTTCAACTTGGCCTTCTCTTCAATGTAGAAATGGTATGTTTGACATAACAACTCGATATGAAAGCTGTGATTAAGTCTTTCAGCATATTCAACAGCTAAGTCACTACTGTGTATGAGTATTTTTAGACCTGATAGTCTTATACAAATCTATTAGCAAATGCACTCAAATCCATTACTAAAGTATTAGCAGTACTCAAATCAGTAAGAATAAAATTCTATTTGCATTTTTTATAATACTAGTTATGACTACTTTTTTTTTCATAACCCTGAAAAGGAATTTACCCCATTCTGCCTCAAATGCTGCTGGGTTTCATTTGATTATTAAAAGCCCTGTGAATTCTATATTGTCCTGGAATAATATAACTTCTATTAGTTTAATAATTAATTTTTAAAGTCTTGGCAAAATATAATTTGTTAGCTGTGCCTTTTGTGCAGACCTGTTAATGTTTCTCAGAAAAAAAAGAATCAAAATTCCTATATCAGTTCATATGGCTGCAGCTACATCTATGCTTGGTGTCAAAACATGAATAAAACTCAGTAAGAAAAAATAAAAAGAACAGTGGCTGATAGAATAAAGGATGTGTTTTATAAACTAGATTTTAAAGATATCATTTTTGCATAGTTGCTTAATCTTGACATTAAAAGAATGCATCCTTTGAATTAAAAGGCACAGCTGCACTCATTCATTAGGAAAACACAGTAAGGACACAAAATCATGTCCCTAGAAGAAATATCACAAAAAGCTGAGAATAACAGCTATAAATGCAACTTATTTTCATTGATTCCTAATTATAAGAGCACTTTTCACTCTGCTACTTGAATATTCAGAACTACTATTAATTTGCTGGGAGCAGTTTTCATTTTCCACATATCTTCAGGATTCAATTAAACTATTCTAGATACATTTTTAGAGCTTTAAAACATTTACACTCTGAATATATAATTTTACTTATTCATGGAGTTGAAAAGATTTGTTAATGACATCTTCTAAAGGAGAAAAGGAGAGATGATTAAGTAATAGGGTTGTTTTTCACTCAAATTATGGAACAAAGTAGAACACAGCACATTATCTATTTTATACAGCTTTCATGATACAATTTGTGAGAAGTTCATAATAATGGTATGCTTGCCAGCTTGCAAGTCTTTTACCAGCCAAAGCAATAGTAATACAAACTGAGGTTCAGAAAAAGGTAATATATAATTAGTAGTTATATCCTCAGAGCTCAGTTTAGTCATTGAATAATTAATACCTACTACACATGTCTGCAAAACTCTGTTCTACTATAGGTCAAATACAAAAAGTTCTTATAAAAAAACAATCCCAGGTTTAAGAATTTAAAATGTAAGTCTTGTATTTTGCCTTTGAAAATACAATTGCAATAAATCACCCAATTGCAGCGAGCCCACATCTCTGGAGATTATCAACTGCAGAGGATGGTCAGATCTTAAAATAAGATTAGTTAATTGAAGTGACAGATACTCCTAAACATTTCTCGGCAAGTTATTTCCTTACTGGTAAGACAAACAAGCATGCAAACAAACAAACAAACAACCAAACAAAAAACAAAACCAAAAACTCAAAGCAAACCAACCAAACAAAAAACCCAAAAACAACAGCAAAAAAAAATCCCATAAAACCCCAAACAAATAAAAAGCACAAAAAAACCCCACCAAAAAACCAACCAATCAAACAAAAAAACCCAAACCACAACACATAAAACAAGCCAAAAAATTTATAACTTCTCACATTTTGTTAGAGTTTCCCATGGTTCACTTTATGTCCTCAGCACTCATGGATGAATCCTGTCAGATCTCAGTGACTTGTGTCTATCTAGTTAATATAATCATTCCTAAACCTGATCCTATTCCACCAAGTCTTTCTGATTTCAGATTTTTCCACCGGAACCTGGGATTTGTGGACACAGGTCTTACCAGTGAAGACAGAGATGAAGAAGGGCACTCAGTGACTCAGCCTATTTTTAAGGTCATTGCAATCAGGTTCTGCTCCTATTCTTCCTTTAGAGGCTGCTGAACCTGTAGTTATAACTTCACGTTCTCATTGCATCAGCTGGAAAACAGAGACTGACTAGGAGCTATAATCAAGGTCACAGAGAAAATTAGAACTTGTGAGTCCAAGAACTGCTCTTGGCACCCAGAGTCTACACTGCTGTTTCTTTGAATAAAGTCTTACTTTAATGTGCATAATGAATGGGGGGAAAAAAGGGCACAAAAAAGGGGGTTTTTACATCCTCAATAACATCTGAGCCTGTACAAACGGAATGCCAAATCATCAAAGTGAAAAAAAATCAATCTGAATGCAATCCTACAACTCAAACCAAGACTTTTTCCTCATTCTTTTTAACCTCTTAGAACAAATTTAAGCAGATTCACAGAATGAAATGAAGCCAGGTACTCTCTTCAAAGTATTTTCCTTTCTCCTTTTTTTTTTTTTTTGCTTTAACTGGAAATCAAAATGTTGAATGCTGTAAGAAAGTTTTTTACTAAGTACATTTTGAGTTCTGCATCTATTTGCCAAAATAGAAACCAGCCACCGTGGGTGGTGATCTTCTAAAGTAGAAAGGGAAAAGGTCACTTAAGGCTTTATTCCCTAGGGTGTTATGTGGCTAAGCACATGCTTTAAAACTTTGCTGCATAAGTGACACTTTGCTCAGCACCTTGCAGAGCTCATCCTTAGCAAGGCAGTAATGATTTACTGGTGCCATGTTTTTTAAGTATTTAAGCAAATGACTATACTTTTGAGGATTAAAACTTCTTTTAGATGGGATTCACTCAAGTACAGGAATTCATTGCAAAGCCTTTCAAGTGCTTAATTTTCATGTTTGGAATATGCTTGAGAATTTGGCAGCTCACTGAGGAACAGGCTCCAGAAATCCCAGTTACAATTTAAACATCTCCACCCACATAACACTATCTAGCACATTTCTGCCAAAGGGCTGTACTTGCCATAGGTCTGAATTTTGCTTTCCCAAAACCATTGTGTTTTGTATTTTAAAGTCTTGATAATTGTATTACATTTAAAGAGTTTTGCTGAGCTTTTTTTTTTTTCCTAAATTACAGTTATTTATTAATGTAATTATATATATAGGCTGCTACTACTTTGGCCAAAGGACATCCATATTACAGATTAAAATACAACATTATTAGCAGCATATTCACTGCTGAATAGTTAGATTTAAAACATAATACTTGAAAAAAATCATAGAATTATTGAATATAATGAGTTGGAAAGAGGTCAACAACGATTATCAAAGTCCAAATCCTGACTCTGCACAGGACACCCCAAGAGCCACACCATGTGTGTTGTGAATGTTTTCTAAATGCTTCTTGAACTCTATCAGGCTTGGAGCTGTGACCACTTCCCTGGGGTGCCCACTCCAGTGCTCAAACACCCTTTGGGTGAAGAAGCTTTTCCTGATATCCAACCTAAAGCTCCCCTGACACAACTTCAGGCCATTCCCTCAGGTCCTGTCACTGTCACTACAAAGGAGAGATCAGTGCCTGCCCCTCCTCTTCCTCTTGTGTGGAAGTTGTAACTGCAGTGAGGTCTCCCCTCAGTCTCCTCTTGTCCAGGCTAAACACACCAAATGACCTCAGCTGCTCCTCATACTGCTTCCCCTCAAGGCCATTCATCATCTTCAATGCTCTTATTTGGACATTCTCCAATAACTTGATGTTTTTTATAATGCACTGCTCAGAACTGCACACAGTACCCAAATGATGAGGCTACACTGATGCAGAATCAAGCTAAATTCCATGTAGCATATTTCATATTTCATACTTTCACATAAGTATTTTCTTTATGGATAGAAAATACAAACTGGTTTACAACAAATTAAATATCATAGCAGTTGATTATCTCTAATTAATAATTAGGAACGAATGATATCTCTGGAGCCTTGGATACTTTTCCGTGATTGTTACAATTGATCTGCTATTGTTCCACCTAAAAATCAATTTTCTGTCCTCACTATTATCTTCTTTGAAATGCTTATTAATAGGATCCAGCTAACAGCTATTTTGACTAATCTCCCTGAAGATGGTCTGAAATTTTTCATAACAATTTCCTCTGAAGAATTTTTAATTCTTTTTAATTAAAAAAATGTCATTCCTACATCTTTTTGCATATTTAGTATCCACTTTCCATGTTTTCAAATAATTCAGAAAGTGTAAGGTAGTTTTCTTAATCTATATAAATGTACAGAGATTTTTAATGTGCTCTTACAAAGTGATTTTTTTGTGACATCCACCTTCTCTTTAAAGGGCTGAACAGGATGCAGCCAAGCCAGTTATGATAGGGCTGTCTCAGCCACATTGCAGCAGTTTGAAAGATACTCTAATTTATGTCAACTGTTGTAGCCTCTGAGCAATCATGTCTTCTGCAATAGAAGCACTCTGACCACTTTTTATTGCTCTTTGCCTTAGCATCTTGTTTCACTGGGCTTCTTAAAAAGGAGGTAAAGGAGACAATTTTTTACACTTTCTGTTGCTAGGTATCTTCTTCCCCTTAATAACAAGTCATCCCTAGGTAGGACACCAGAAAAACAACAGCAAAAAAAATATAGCTGCTATTTGTGTATAGGTCATACATTGCAGAGGCAGGCTGGAGAGGCAGCAATCTGGCTTTAATTTTCTGTTTAAAAAATACAACAAACCAAGCCAAACAAAAATCCACCATCTGAAACCAATCAGACAAGAAAATGAGCAACCAAAAACTAGGTTAGAGAGTCTAAAGTAGATTGAACTAGATAATTGACAGCAAAGGAGAGAGAAACTGAAGGAAAACATTTCTAGACATCCTTTTTACCCAAGTGCTACTTGAATTTAGGACACATTTCAGCTTCATCAAGTTTACAGCTCAGTGTGAAATGCTAACAGTTATATTATTTTTATAACATTTGTACCAACAAATCAGCCCATACTTCCTATGTATAACTTGGGTATTTGGGACATATCCTGACCTGATGCATATCATAGATATAATGAAATACATTTTCTTGGATCTGAAAAACTGATTTTCTTTGTTCCAGCAGTTTCTTTCATTTGCCTTCAAATGAAGCAACTGAAGGAGAGGATTCCTCTAATAACTGACACTGCTGGAATTATGCTTGGTTTACTCACATGCCAGGGAGATAAATGCCACTTGATAAATGTATTCTTTGTAATAGCTATGTACTGTGGTGTTGCAGCTGTACTCAAACTCCCTGTGTCCAAGCCCGCTTTTGAGCTAGACATCGAGAGTTGCCTCAGTGCAGCTCTAAGCTTGATTGAATTAGTCATGGCTATTACTTCTCAAATGCAGCTATGCTGCATCTGGGACCCAGGCATGTACTGCTATATGGTTTTGTACTGAGTCACATAGACATTAAAACCCTAGCAGACCTTGACAGAACTCCTTTATTTGTGCCCTATTAGCAATATGGAGCTGTCCCAAGACACACATCTAAGAAAGAAAGTCAAGCACAGAAACATTCACTGTTGTCACAACTAATCTCTAGGCACTCTTGAGAGGATAAAAATGAAAAAAAATCATATGCCATTAAGCTTTTTAAAGTGGCATTGATAGTGGCTCATCTTAGTATCAACCAGAAAAAAAAAAGATCAGATTCATAGATAAAATTAGGGAAAAAATATTGAGATATTTCACTAAAATATCACTTGGGTATGTAGGCATTTGGGAGGAGATAGTTAATGAAGCGAGGAAAAGGTATTGAAAATTGCTGAACTCAGATTTCTTTCTCCAGTGAGTAAATTTCATAACTGTTTTACTGTTTGTTTTAGGCTCTGTCTTCACCAAGTTAGACCAAAAGGTGTCACTGAAGAAACCTGAATGTCAGTACGGTAGCCAAATTAATTATCCTTCTTGTTCTCACAGTTTCAGAAGACTGAGTCCAAAACTGAAGCAGAAACTGAGTATTTTATCCTTCATTCTGCTTCCCTCTGTATACATACTGTTTGCATGTTTAGCTCTTCTCCGCTTGTTGAAAAATTCTTACTGTTACTTTATTGTTTATTAGCCATCTCAATCGGTACCAGTGGCAATATGAGGAAAAAAAAAAAAAGAAGATAAAAAAGAGATACCAGTACATTGTTTTGATTTTATCCCTTGATAAAGTCCATCTGTCTCACTTGGGAACTCCAAACCTGAAATTTCATCCATGCTGTACACTGTCCATGGTGATAAGAATCAACCCTGCTATGCATTAAAGTAGTTATAAAAAGATATCAATGAATTTATCGCTTCACACACTTTTGCATCTGGTGGAAAAGAGAGCTCCGGGGCCCAACATTAAGAATTGTTGCACAGATGATAAAATCTATTTCATTTATTCTTAGGCCGTAAGTACTTACGGTGACATTTTACTGATAGCCCCAAATACTGCTAGTATTATCCATAAAGACATTGCTATATTTTTCCAGCTTCCAAACATGTAGAAATCCAGAAGAATTTTAAAGGTAAAAAATTCGAATAAGACTTCTCTAATTTTGCTAAATACATGCTGTTAATATAAGGCAATTAAATAATATTATTTCCTCTACCTATTCACCATGAAAGCAGTGAGTTCTTCTGGTTAAATATAGAGAGAAAAATATGTATGAATACACCACCTGCCCCATAGAAGTGGAGTCCATAAATGCCCTCCCAAAATTCATGACATACACCTGATAAATTAGGCAACTTGAGGAAATAGAACTCAGTGTTTACTGAGTGCAAAAGAATTTGAAGCTATGGATGATCTTCATATCTGATGAGGAGAATAAATTCTATGCTATATCTTCCATTTTTACTGCTGTCTCAGCTGTTTTATAAAGCATCCTAAACAAATATAAATGTTCTGCCTTAAACTGAAATGCTAAGTTTTAGTCAATTGAAATTAACTGTATGAAAACTGTAACATTCTAAGTCTGCCAGAAGTGCATCAGAATAAATCCAATTATATCCATCACATTTAAAATGGTGTACCATTTTTCTAGCCTTCACATTTAGTTTTGATTTGGTTTTTCTTTTAAATAAAAGAAATGAGGAAACCAAACTCTCTTAATTTTCTAATTATGTCTTTTTAATAAACATTTGTATTGGTAATTTTTAAATTTTCATTTTTTAAAGGAGAGAGTAGTATATTTATATTCAATTCACACTATTTAATACACACATAAAGTTAAGAATGTGTCATAGTCTGTGATGCAAGAACACATTTGTATAGGTAAAAATTTACTTGACTGTAAAATACATGCAACTGGATTATATTTTTAAGAGAAAATTTGTTGAAATTGCGCAATCACCAGAAAAGACCCCATATTTTACTCTTTGTTATAACAAAACCATAACATACATGGGATTATACATGAGACTACATAGTCTGAATTTGGATTAGTGGTAGAAAAAAAGTGATTTTCCTGTCCTGAGGAGCTTTACATTTTGACGCTTCTGTTCTTCTTTGGAAGAGGAAAATAAATCTGTGATAACTTTTTTTACCCAAAAGTCATAAAATTATAAAGTTCTGTGGATTTTTTTCAACTTATTGTGATTTTTAAAAATTTAACATTTTAAAATTCTTTTTAAAAGAAAAAAAATCATGTAGCTACCTTAATAATTTTTTTTTGAGACTGACTTATGTGTTTTTAAAGAAAATAGTGAACTGAAATTGAATAATGTTTCAGGAAAAGGCAATCTAAATCCATCTACAGTGTTATGATATTTGGGCCTTTTAACCATTAGCAATATAAATAATTAAATTGATTTTAAAATCATATCAAGTAATGTGACAAAAATCAAAAAAGCCTACTTCAGCAGCAATGTCATGTGGATCAGATGATTTTTCATCATCAGATTTATTTAATTCTAGTAAATTTACAGATCAGAAACTATCTGTTTCATCATGCAGAGAAAGTGCCAAAAGAAAAACAGATATATGTACAGCTATTAAAGTATGTTTAAAATAAAGATTAAACTTAGTTTTCAGAAATTACTCACAACAGGCTAACCCAGTAAAACTTCAAATGTTTTAACATACACATTATCATAACTAATAATAAAATGAGGTCATGTCTTGATGACACGTTTGCCATTTGTCTTTTAAGTGACTTTTATATGCTACAGCCAAACAGTTTTTAAAGCTTCATGATATTTCAAAATACCTAAAATAGATGCAACAGCTAAACTGTGAGCATTAACGTATTTTATGCAAGACTACTATTCATGTGTGAATATGCTACATAAAAAAAACCCTTTAGTGTTAGAGTTTGAACCTGGCATGAATTTCTTAATGCATGAAACAAAAATAACTGTTTAATGTAATTGAATGCCATCATTAGAAGGAGATGGCTTAATTTAAACCATTTCATAACTGGAATATTCTGCCTGTATATTTTTTCTCTTACTCAGGATGTACTAAAAAAGAGATGCCATCTGAATATTTAAATATCATATTGACTAGGAGGCATTTTTCTTTAACATAATAGGATGAAATTAAGCCTTTTCTACATCTACAAGGCTGTATAGCTAATAACTTAATGTGGTTTAGTATGTCAAGATTCTGCATTCCCGAAGTAAAAGTTTCCTATTTTCACTAGTTTGTTTTTTTTCAATGTGGCAGAAACCAACAGACTTACTAAAGAACTTTCAAAAAGTAAGTTCAAGAATGTCAGTGGAGCTCAGTTTCAAATGTCTTCTCAAAACGGAATTTAGATCAATATTGGATCATTACTTGCCACTGAAATGGAATTCAAAATCAATTTATAGCTTTTACGTTCTGTATGTATAGGTGGAGATGCATTTTCCTCCTTTTAACAATTATGCTGTATGGTTTCCTACATGTCTTGAATGTATCCCTAGCGTTGTTCACTTCAAGTCCTGCACCACTCTCTTAAAAAAACAACTAGCACCTAAACACATATTCTCATCCAATTACACATATTAAATATTAACAGACTATTGATAATGGCTTATTAACCTTTTCCTGACAATTTTGGTTGAATACTTTGCCTATTGCCGATGCATACTTCCCATGTTCTCCTATATGATTACTGTTGGCAGAAATATATAGCTCTCCTTAGGTGAGAGTTTACTGTTCATATATTTCTTTGTTAGGTGGAACCACAACACTCAAAGAAATGTTATTTGCAACAGACTTGAAAGACTAACAAATTAAGTTATTCTTCCATTTGGCCAGCCTCAATAAAAGTAGAAAGTGTCACAAGGTAACTCTCAAGAGAAAGTTCTTTGTTTCTATAGCTGTTTTATTATGTATTTTTTTCTTCAGACTTCTCTGTTCTTATATATAAAATAGGACAAAGCACAATAAATACAATCCAGTAAAGAGTCCACATATATTTAATAAGGTCTGTTGTTTGTGGATATTTTGTTTGTGTTACTCAAAATTTTAAATATTGTCTTACTTGTGTATGAACATAATTTCAAAATTGAAAGGTGTAGAAGACAACAGGAGTGAGAGGTACTCAGCACCTTCCAGACTTACATTTCAAACATCACTTTTGTAGATTACAGCACATACAAACAAATCTGTTGTTTGCTTTCACAAAGTAACTTAATTATTATCAGCATTCTCAATAAATCATTTATGGCAACACCAGCAAGACAATACTAGAAAGATGTGGTATCCAGAGGGAAAAAATCAATTCACAAAATTCCTTTCCATCTGTAAGTGTAGCTAATTGATTGGAAATTACAGGTTTAACTTCTTGTCTGAATCGAAGGTCTCTTAGTGTAATTGTGTGGGGAGAGTCCTATGACCTCATGCAAGTCTCTCCCCTCCCTTCACAGACAGGTAGCTCCTCCCATTCGCCTGTTTATTCGCCTCCTTGCACCTTCCCTGAATCAGTACATACAGATGAAGGCCTACACTGAGGCTGTCAAAACTAACCCTTCTCATTTTTTATTAAGGGGGATCACCAGATTTTCTGCACTATTGGACATCAATAATTCATTTATTTCACCACTATGTTTCTGACACTGCCCAGGAAGAGACACTTTGAGAGAAGATGAATATAGTAGCTGACAACGAAAGCTCTTAGTTGTTAGCTCCATCTTAAGGCCTCAGATTGTTTTTTGCTTAACTCCTTCCCCTCCTCCAAAAAAACAGCAGTCTACAGAAATTTTGGATTTTTTCTGAATCCACAAAAATACCTAATCAGTGCTCAGTCTGTGCTAACTGGCCAGCCTTCCAGCACTAAATCCCATGTTCAATTACATCCTCTTTTAAAAATAGTACTGTACTTGACCATTTTGCACATCCTTTCTCAAGTCTGCTAGCATGAAAAACCCTGGACATTAAGTTCCCCTCTAACTTCTTTTAATTGTTCATTGGTTTCTAAACTTACACCTCCTACTTCTCTCTGAGACAGCTCAGTATTTTAAACCTTTCTATATTTCTTTTAATTTCTTTTCATCTTGAATATTTAATTATTGCTATTTTTGATCTCTGGTTGCCAGAAAAGAACACAAGTATTTCAGCCCATTCACCCGTGGATATCTCAACAGGATAAGTAATCCTGGTCTTTGATATTTTCTCAGTAGCAAAATTATTCACTGAAACACTGAAAATTCTATTTTAATTTAGAGCTCATGCTTATAAAATTCAAAATTAATCTTATTTTTTTAATTAAATTTCCTTATTCTGTTGTTTTAATCCCAACTTATGAGGAATATACAACAGAAAAATAAGTTATGTGGGTTTTTTCCCCAAATATGCCAGTGTGTGCTTTGTTCACACTTTACAAAACATGTTTTGAATGACCCTTCTCTTCCTATAGGCTTTGATCTATGACTAATGATGCCATCACTAAGGCAAATCTAAAATAACACTTCCATGTCTGTTTCAGCTGTCATATCAGCTCAATTATTGCAGTAGCTTTACCTATTAACAGTCAAAATCTGTAGCAAGGAATCCTATTGATTCAGCAACAGATTTTGGTAAGGAAAAATTGACATGATTCAAACCCTAAATCAGAATTTTTATGTGAAAGGTATATGAGAAGTATACTTAAGAGATGTCTGCTTTATAAATCCTGCATTAAAATATAGAGGAATCTTCTTAGTAGGCGCTTAAGGCYATAATGAATCAATCATGACGGTTTTAATTTTCATTTGTATCATTATCAAACAAATATTCATGAAAGAACAAACAGGGCTAAGCGCTCAAGAGGGCTGAGAATGAAAAGAATTCTCAAAGGAGGTCACAACTTTTCTTCAGAAATTATACGATAAAAAAAATATTTTGGTAATATTAAACTATATATAAAATCACAATTTTCTGATGTAAAGAGTATTTACAACATTTATTTGAAGAAAAAATTTCTACCACTGTAGAAGAAATTCTTCCATTCAGCTTTCTCATCATGAACTCTTTGTGACCCCATTTAAGGAAGATTTTGCAAGAGATACTATCCTTGTCAGGATGAATTTGATTAAAGCAACAGTTGGTGTACACTGCAGTGATTCTAGTTTCTTTGTTGAAAGAAGCTAGCTTTGAAGATTTACAGTCAAAGATTGAATCTAGCAGTTCACTGTAAACTCCATTTATCATCGGACATTACCTTATCAGATAGTTGCACACGGTAGAGAAAAATACAGAGAAGGTTTCATTAATTCTTTGGTGAATGTGGCTCTATTCTAATGATGTATAGCTTCAACATGAACATTACACCGTGGACTGACTTTATTACCAACAGTTCACATGAACATGCGCCTATAACTCTTAAAAATGGCAGAAGCATCATCCTAAAGCAGTTTTACCTGTGAAGTTTCTTGCTTAATACAGCAACTTTATCTCCCTATCTCATTAATTCAAGGGCAAGTTTGTGTTATAAGAAAAAAACAACAAAGTATTACATGCGCTTCAAAGATTTTCAGAGACGTGTATTGAATTACTTAAGACTACTAAACACAGTATCAGAAATATTTGCATATTAAATAGATCTATGATATCTGCGGCCCTAGGATGGCTTGTCTCGTTAATAGACCCCTTGTGTTTAGGTAAACCCCTTTCAGTAAAACTCCAGACCAGACTTTGAAGCTCCCCCAGTATTCTAATTCTCTGTTATTTCCTTCAATTTCACACTCTGCCTCTAACAAATCAACTAAGCTGTTTCCATTGTACATGGAATATAAAGAACTTAAAGAAACCAAATACTTATGAGTCTGGGATGGGAATCTGATAGTACTGTAAGGTAGTTTAATCTGTTAAGTTCTAAAATGTTCATAGTTACATTTCAGAACACCAAACAGGTATTGGAAATTAGCACGTTATTTATTTATTCTATTTAAAAATGTCGGGTTTTTTTTTAATTTTTACAAACCGATTTGTTAAAATACATATGAAATTGGGGGGTGGGGGGGGTAGTGCTATAAATTTACTTGTTAATTTTATAATGGGTTTTTCTTTTGCCTGTCTATAGCTAGTAGATGGTGGAGATTCTTGAAAATCTATTGCGCTACCAAATAATAAATATAGGTTTTTACTGTCTCTAATTCCAAGTGAAAAACTTGGTCGCAGAAATTAGGTATTCAGGAATAATTCGCAACCACCAGTAGCGGCCTCCTAAGTGTTCTGAAGCAAGAATACATGCTAAATATTTTTTGCATTCAACACAATGGAATTTGGGAGCTTCTATAAAAATCTCACTATGAACTCTCTTATCATTAAGCATCTATTTCAAACTATTTTCTTCAATATAAAATAAGTTTGATTGGTCTCATATAATCAATAAATGTCTTCTGCGTCAGTGCTCAAAACCCTCTCATCTCAATCTCTGCTAGCAAATAGTAAGACTGAGGACTGTTTCTTCAGTTATGAACTTTTACCAAATAGATGATAGCATTATTTTTCCAAATTTTAAATGGATGTCAACAGCAGAGATAACCATGCAAGTCTATTCACCATCAATTCAAAACACATATATGTTGGCATTTTTTTCTTTAGCTGCTATATAAAATTTTCACTAATGACCAAGAAGACAATATGCACTCTGTTTCTAAAATACATGCATTGTCTTCTAAACGGAGACATCTGGCTTTTCATAGGTCATAATTATCATGAGCATCTGAAATCAGGGATACTAAGACTCTACATAAACTATTATGTGAAATCATCACTTTGTTCAGTAGTAAAAATACATGACAGACACTCTTCACATCAAGTGCATCTATTATGTCTTGTTAGAGCACTCAGAATTAGGGCCCTGTAACCATATAGTTTTTCATAAAATAGATAGAAATAAGGTGAAGAGTTTTTAAAAGAAAGTATAGTGAAATAAATTTGGTGAAAAATTAAAATAATTTGACAATTTTCTCTCTCCTGAACAAAAGTGTGAAAATTAAAGGGTTTTTTTTCCGACGATATTAATCTTGAAGAATGTTTTAATCAAGGTTATTTTTTTACGCTCCCTTGCACAAGCTTCTTATCATGAGAAAACAACTGTTTATCACTCTAATGGTTTTTGACTGTTCAGATAAGTGCAGTATGCAGAAGCTCTCTCCATACATAATACATATATATTACAGCATGCTTATTTCAAGAAATTCAATTGTATCAATTTCCACAACACTAATCTTTATAGTAGTCTCTTATTTGCATTATGAGATCAATCAGTTAAAAGCAGTGCCATGATCATCATTAAGATCAAGAATCTGATTTATATATCTGTCAATTATTTGCTATTCTCTCTCCATTTCTTATGACTCCCTAAATAATACTTTTCAGGCATTCATATGATCTTCCTGCTCTACAACCACTAATACAAATAATCACATGTGTAACTATATTGAGCCAAGAGTGTAGAATTATATGTAAGAGCATAAGTAAGATATTGAGAGTTGTTTATATGAAACAGAACGCAAAGAAGGAGATCCCCTTTCCATATCCTGAATGTTGCTTTGGGACACAAATTATGGCAAAGCAGGGCAAATATTAGTTTTCCCAATCTAGCAATTAAATTATATTGGTGCATGGTCTTGTGGCTGAAGAATTGCACTAGGATTTATGGATTATGAGTTCGATATCTGATTTTTATATAGATAATAAATGTTATATTCAATTCCTGTGCAAATCACATTTCACCTGGATAGGAAAATTAAACTTTTCCATTAAAAAAAAATCTATGAATGTTATTTAGAATATTTAGTTTGTTACTTCTTCAGGCACTTACAGTTAACCAAACTGGAACCCCTCAACTTTTCTGTCACATAAAATGACAATTAAAACAGTAATTTTATTCTCATTTGTAGATTCATAGACTCAAGCCAAAGAATGTTTGGTTAAAACATCCAAAACCGCACCACTTTCCCTAATACAGTACAGTACTCACTGCCCAGGATAGCCATATAAAAGCACAATGAAAACTTAAGTATATAAGCAAATCTCCTCATTAAATTCAGCTATACAAAAAATACATCAGGCATCCTCAGACTCCTTATAAACAGGTTATAAAAAAATTTGCACATTTTTCCCACAATGCTGTTAACGTAAAGAGGAAATATAAATCAGCCATGTGAGAATTACAGATAGTTACTGTTCATAGACTTAGTCTCCTTGCACAACACATTTCTTTTGGCTCCACAAAAAACTAAAGCCTCAGTACTCTTCAGACAATACTGCTAAACTTCAAGATCTTTCAAATAATTTTCTCTTCCTGTCATTCATGAAGAAGTGTTTTCTGTTTTGGCTGTTTTGTTTTTTTTTTTTTTCTTTTTACTTTTGTTTTCAATCTTCTCTAGGCTCCATATTGCTGACCTCTAGGCTACATTCAAATCCCTCAGTCATTAAGTGAAAAGAAGAGAAACATGAAGCATTTTCCTACTCCTTGTTTCCTGAGTCAAGGAAAATAGGTATCACAGTCTTCTTCTTATTCTCCTTCTCCATATCTGTTGTCCTAATGGCTTTTAAAGGTCAGGAGGGTAGATCAGAGAGGCCAAGCAAATTATCTGTCCCTGCTTCTCTAGAAACACCTAAAGGAGAATATCCCTCATGGATCCTTTCACTCTCAGCAATGAGGTAAGGTGAAAAGAAAGAGCCTTACATATTTCTCAGGTATTTTTCACATATCCAATGTAGTGATTTGGAAACATCGCATAAGTTTTTCTAGCTGTGGGTCACTACCAGTTGTACTGAAGTGCAAGTGACATTAGAACAATTAATTCTTTGCACATATACAGGTTTTTTTCTCCTATTTGGTTTGTGGTTTTTAAGTCTTAACTCACTGGTTTTCTTTATGAAATTTAATATAAGAGGAGACAATTATTAGGTTTTAGTCAATCTAAATCTGAAAACCAAATGTTTAACTTTTTGTCAGTAAAGTAGAATAGTAAAACAACACAATACTTTCAGATTTCAAAATCTAGTTAATCCACCCACAATGTCACTTCCTCTGGTGGGAACATTATGTTTTTAAGAGTAGTCAGCTTTTTAAAAATTGTTTCATCAATGAATAAGTGTTCCCAGGGAAATTTGATTGGTTTAATAGGATTTATTTTCAGCACATGAAGACAACTTTTGAAGCCACAAAGCCTTACATAGATCAGTGATGATTTCAGAGGGCAAGCATACAGGTATACCATCAACAACAGAGGAAACACTTTTCTTAGACTAGTATATCTAATTTCAAGCACTGACAAGACTATTTTCTTCTCAAGTTAGATGAGTGCATGAGAAGTAAAGGGCAGAATATATACAAGCCTGTAATATTATCTGTCTAAGGTCTGCAGCTAGTGTATTTTTCTTTCACAAGAAGCCCATAAATTTCAAAAGCTGTCTGCAGTAATAGCTGTCTTATACTTTAAAGATGCAACGGATGTCTGAAACTTTGGATGACAGACCATTTAGAAAAACTGCTCTTAGTGATATTATACAACTACTTTGGAAACTTAGAGGCATTTGTCTGGAAAAGCCAATCCATTTTGATGATTTTTGACACTCTAATATGTACAAGTTAAAAAAAAATAGAAATCAGGTAAAAAGTAAAGAATGTTCCATGTACTCAAGCAAACCAGGGTCATATACTCCCAGATAAATTTTTTCAGCTTCACAGGAGGGCTAGAATGTTAAACTTGCTGTGTTTAGCCAAAAAAAAAAAAAAATTCTTCTGTTACATTTGTTCAGAACAATGTTCTAATAAAACCCCAGCTTCTTGGAAAATCATAAAACTTTTTTAAAGTTTTGTCCTACCATCATGCTCCTTAGTTTGAGGCTTGCACTATACTAGGCAGGAAAGCATACAACTGCCAAAGGCGTCCTTCATGCTACCATGTTAAACCAAAGCTTCTGCCAATCAGCTTATGAGTTATATACACTGATAAGAAAAAAAATTCAAGTTATTTTCAATTATTTATATGATCTTCATTCTCATAATGGGAACTATGAAAAAGGATCAACTATTTTTTTTCATCAGCAATGAATGGAACTATGTTTTGCTCCTCTTGAAGCAAATAGATAAATGTACTAGCCTTTTGAAATACGCAGATATTTAATGATTCTATCCCTTTTGAGATTATGTTTCTCATTAAAAAATGGTAAGCACATATTTGGAGTTTTGAAAAGGAAAAAAATCATAGAAGCATGAATTCTCAGGGGTGATAGTATTATCTCTGTAGAAGCAAAACAGGCACTTTAAACTAATGGTGAAAATTTTACCAGCTCTAGGAATCACAGTGACAACATAATAATTCAGTCAAATAACCACTTTTGTAGGTGCAATAGGATGTACAATATTCACAGACTAAAATGTCTTGTAACAAATCTTAGCCTGTTAATCTAATTTGCCTACTTACCAAAAATATGAGAATTTGTTGGAGAGTCATAAAAATCGGAGGGTTTTAGGAAAATTAAGAAAGCAGGCCTTAAGCAGAAGTTATGGGAACAGATGCTAAAGCAGTGAAAAAAGATTTCTAGGCCATGGTGTAGACGTGAGAAATAGAACAATAGGCTAGTGTTAGCTCGCCTTATAAGTTGCAACAAGTTTATTTAATGTATATTTTAGAAGGTTAAAAATKAATRGAGCGYTGTGCTTARGTTTCTATGAACARGCTAYTGTGTTTAGAAAAAGCTTCATTGTTTTAACCAGAATTACGTATGCTTTAAGATTATTGGATAGAATTATTGTCAATATGCCTTTTCTCTATGTGATTGGATGAAATTTACTCTAGATCTGTCTTATGCTCTGTAGTAACGTCAAGCTTCTTTAGCATTCTGTGAAATCAGTGAGATAGCCACATCAAGTTGTCTCCATTGTAAAACAATGTTATGAGACTGATGTAAGAAATAAACCTCTCAAAGACCTAATTCCAAGTGTCCCGTCCCGTTTGTGCTGTAAATATATTGCCAGCGTGCAAATTGATTCATTTGCCCTTGAGGTAATAGAATTAACTAGCATTTCTTCTTTAGGTGAAAATATTTGTTTCCAGAAGAGAGCTGTTCCAAAACCAATAAATTATGAAGAAGTAAAATTTCATTAAAGGTATTAAATGACTGAAAATTATATTCATCTCAAATACTGTGTTTCGTTTTGGGCCCACACAAAAAGAAAGATTGAGGTGCTGAAGTGAGTCCAAGAAGGGCAATGTGTCTGGTGAAGGGTTTCAAGCCGAAGTTCCATAAGGAGCAACTGAGGGAACTGGGGTTTTTTAGTCTGGAGAAAAGATGGCTGAGGGAAGACCTTATCTGCAACTGCCTGAAGGGAGGTTGTAGACAGGTGGGGATTGGTCTCTCCTCATAGGTAACAAGTGAGAGGATGAGAAGCTGATGCAAAAGAAGGAAGGGATGCCATGCAGACGGACATGCTTTGGAAATAGACCCACGAGCATCTCATAAAGTTCAACAAGGCCAAGGGTAAGGTTCTGCACATGGGTTGGGGCAATCCCAGATATGGCTACAGACTGGGAGAAGAAATCACTGAGAGCAGACAGACACAGAAGGACTTTGGGCTTCTCTTGGATTAAAAGCTGGCCATGAGCTGGCGTTGTGTACCTGCAGTCCAGAAAGCCAAGTACATATTGGGCTGTATCAAAAGAAGCATGAACCACCAGCTTCAGAGAGGTGACTCTTCCCCTCGATTCTTCCCATGTTATTCCAAGACAATCAACAAAAACAAATGTGATAACTAGAAATAAAACTGTTGCTGTTTTTACCAGACCATTCAGAAAAAGATTAATGTCCTATTAGAACCCTAAAAAATTAAAAGTATAACCTCCAGGCCAACCTATCACATCTACAAAAAGATTTCTGCAGAGATTTTAAATTGCTAATTTTGATTATTTTTATGTATTTTATACCCCTTATAAACTGGATCTTAAAAATAACACCAAGGAGAAAGTATTTGGTCTACCTTCAATAAATACTTTGAATTTTTATGCTATTTTGAAGAAATATAAGAAGAAATCCTGCGACCAGGATGACATGAAAAATGTTTTTTGTTGTTTGTTTGGTTTTTTTTTTAAGTGTTCTAGAATGAAATAGTGCAATAAGTGGGAGGTGACGGATAATTATTTTAATCGATAATGTCATACAGATGCACAAGAGAAAAGAAATTTCAAAAAATTATGATAGAATATTTAATACTAATTTACTTCTTAAATAGTAAAACTAAGTTCAGCTCAAATACAAGCTCTTAACTGGAATGAGCTCTAAAAATGTTCTTATGAAAGAATCTCAATTTAATAGCTGCTTAAAATACTTTCCATTAAGTCTGTAACCAAAACCTACACTAAAGCCTTAATTAACTACAGAAGCAGTCAATTAAAAATATGAAATTAAGGAGTTATCCTCTCCCATAACTGTGATCCTGGTTTTTTTATAAGCAACATGATGTAGTTAATGATTTTTAATGCTTTTGCTCTAGCCGTGAAATTTATTAAGTATACTTGAGATCACATGCAATGCATATTAATTTCTAGTAGTCAGAGTTATTGGTTGATATCTTAATTATACATTATATTTGAAATACAACTTTTTAATTTCATGAGCTTATTTCATGTGATTTATCATTCATTGTACAGAAACTACTAGTGTTGCCAAACAGGAGGAAAATTTATTTTTCATCTCGTTTGCTGCTTTTTACTGTCTGATGTCAGAAATACTGTTAAAAAAACCAAGCAAACAAACAAACAACAAAATCCAACACCACTTAATTTCTTGCAATGATACACTATAATATGAAAAAAAATAAAATTCTCTAAAAATATTATTTTTAGAAAATAAGGGTTTTTTTCAAATAATTGAGCTTCTAAGAAAAAAACCCCATATGTATAGATCTGTTTGTTAGCCAGAAACAAAACAAAACAAAATAAAATAAAACAAAACAAAGGAAAAAAAAAGCCTTTGGTCATAATCAGTTGCTGCTTTTCAGATACAAAGATTGCAAAGAAATCTTCTAATCCTTTTAATCATTTTAAATTATTTCCATTTCTAGAGAAATGGAGACCATTTAAAATTAAATCATAGCACTGAAACAGTATGTCTGAGGTAAACTCGTGAGAAGGACTTTTGTTCTGAGGCTTATTATTAGGAAAGGACTAAAAGTTCATATCATTGATGTTCAACAATATGCTGTAACTCTTCTATTAAACACTGGACATATTAAGGCCTTAAATGTTTTAATTATCTTTAAGTACTTTAAAACCCTAAGGATCGAGTACTGCTTTTGATCTTTTAATTAATTAATTCCTAATGGACTAACTCTGTCATGTCTCTCAGTTTCTTTCATATGTCCAACTTCAGTAGGGGTGGCCATAATCCCAGGAGCCCAACTTTCACCAACCAACAATTAACAACAATGCACTAGAGAGCCTCAGCAGCTCATTTCAGCTTCCCTGGTATGGATAGCCTAGGACTAGTCCATAAAACTCCTTGTTAGAAAAGGATTCTTCTGTAGTTCCCTAAAAGCCAAGCATTTGCTGGAAAAAAGATATTTTTGGATGGATCACTTCTGATGATAGTCAAAAGTCAAAAGAAATATAAAAAAATAGTCTTGTATTAAATAACATAAACATAAACAGTTCTTAACCACTAGATCAATGAAAATGCTAAAAATGCAAAATATAAACCACAGTCATTTAGAGTAGAAAATTCTGAATAGTGACTCATTAATGGTATGTAACAATATTTTGTGGGACTATGACAATATAATCTGCTCCCTTTGCTCAGTTAGAATGAGGTAAACATATGATTTCATTATCATGTTCATTTTTCATACATAGTCCCTATTAATGGAACAAAGGGAGTTCTATCCTACTAAGAAAGCCATTAGCAAAATGGTTGTACGACCATGATTTTTTAAGTGAAAAGCAAGTTTCTCTTGATTTAAATTGAATTTAGCTTCACAAAAAGTATCCTGTTATGGGAAGTTTGAAAAGGTTTCATCTGGAGACAGCAAGGGGCTCATCACATGATGTTAGGAAAACAGGAGATACTCACAATGTACTAACAGTGCTTTCATGCAGTTGCAGTTTTTGTATGAATATTGTTTATGTTAATTATAATAATTCCAAGTATTTTTGCTATTTCTATTGCTATGAATCAAATAATAACTTGAAGTAATGCAAAAGTTTTTCCAAAATAACAGACCGAGAGCATATGTATATGTGCTTTATATATTTTTAAATATGTCAGTCTTTCTATCAGTTTTATTACACTTTTACACCTTGCTGATAAGAAAACTAGTTTAATTAATTTCTTCATTTTTCAAGCTATAAAGTGTTTTCATATTGAGACTCTGTCATGAAAAATACAACACAGATCTGAAGAACGTGTTTCAGACAGAACAAGGAAGAGTTTCCTGGTTTGGTTTCTTAAAACCAAACCAAAACAAAGCAAAAGCCACACAGCAAACCATTTTAGCTTTGGGTAAGTCACATCTAGCATAAGAGTATTAATCATTATTAGACAGTGCAATTCCTCCATAAAAAAAAAAATTAAGAAATATCATCTACATCAGTCTGCAGTTAGTTATATTTAAAATAAAAAAGGCAGAATGTTCTCCCTTGTACATAGTTTATAAGACTGTTAGTGTAAAATTATGCAGTATATTGAAGAGATTTTCTGATGTGTACAAAGAAGAGGAAATTTTGTTAGCTGAAATCCAATTTACCATTGGGTATAAAACGAACACATTTGGAGCAGTTATAATGAAACAACAGATCAGATATCCCTGTAGAAAACAACATAAATGACAGCTATCAATGTATTCTCAAAAGACTGCAAAATAGTAAAGGAACAGGTCCAGTCTACGTTTTCCAGTTTTACAATGGAAAGTGGCAGTTTTAACCACCCTTTTGAAGTTATATGCTATAAAATGAAGAAAAGACAAGACAGGTTCTGTAAAGGAAATACACGTCTCATAAATTTAATACACTTCTCTGAAAGACTCAATAAACATATCTATCAGAGAGAGATACAGTCAATAAAACCTGTTTAGGTTTCCAAGAATTATTCAAAATGGTCTTTAACTAAGAAGTCTTGAAGAAAGTAAATTGTCATAAAAAGACAGAAGATCCTTACATAAATAAATAACCAGTTAAGGAACAGGAGACTTAGAATCATATAATCATGGAATCACTAAGGTTGAAAAGATCATTATGTCTAACCTTTGTCCAAACAACACCATGCCAACTAAACTACAGCACTAAGTACCATGTTCAGTTGTTTTAAATATGAGGGATGGTGACTCCATCACCTTCGTTGGCAGCCCATTCCAATGCTTATCAGTGCTTCCAGTGAGAAAATCCTTCTTTATGTCCAGCTTGAATCTCCCCTTGAGACCATTTCCTCTTCTCCTGCTGCTAATTGACAACAAAAAGAAACTGACCCCCACTTGGCTTTCCTCCACAATCTCAAGAAAGCATGCTCTCCCCTGAGACTCCTCTTCTCCAGGCTAAACAATGCCAGCTCCCTCAGCCATTTCTTGTGGCACTTGTGTTCCACATGCTTCACCAGCTTTGTTGCCCTTCTCTGGACTCACACCAGCACTTTCAGGTCCTTCTTCTATTAAGACGCCCAAAACTGAGCACAGGATTTAAGGTGCTCAACAGGATTTAAGGTAGCCTCAACAGTGCTAAGTGCAGGGGGACAATCCCTGCCCTGCTCCTGCTGGCTCTGCTATTGCTGGTACAGACAAGGACACCATTGGCCTTCTTGGCCACCTGGGCCAACTAGTTCATGCTCACACAGTCAAACAGCACCCTGAAGTTGTTTTCCTTGCAGCTTCTGGTCATTCTTCCTTTAATCTGTAGTACTGCCTGGGGTTGTTGTGACACAATTGCAGCACTTGGCACTTGGTCTAGTTCAATCTCGTAACACGGGCCTCAGCACACCAATCCAGCCTCTCAGCATCTCCCTCTGGGTCCCTTTCTACCCACCAGCAGGTCAATACTCCTGACAAACTTGGAGTAATCTGAATTTACTGAGGGTGCACTTGATGCCCTTGTCTATTGCTGGCAGGGGGGTCTATGTATAATCACGAACATGACGAACATTGAACAAAATAGACAACTTAAAAATGTTACGTTATTCACCTTTCTGAATTAATGTTCCATTTCCGAGTGCAACTGGTCTCAGAAAGGTACAGAGAATAGTGGCAAAGATACACAATATGGTGGATAGCTTTTTGACAAGAAACAAATATATAGAACAGGACCTCAAAAATAGGACCACCAAGCAGGGAGGGAGGCTCTGCAGGTTAGAAGTTACATGTAATACTGAAAATGAGGGTGAAAAACATACTCTACCTAGTAAGAAAAGAACTCTCCCACACATTCCAAAAGCTAGTGGCATGTATTTCACAGGAGGGTCTACCAGATGAAGAGTCTACAAGGAAGATGCCTTAAATTACCAAGAATCTTGGAAAGTGCTGCGGTAGCCAAACCCGGCCAGCTTGGGTGAAGAATATGTGTATTTTTAAAGAATATGAACATTTTTCATTATAATAGATGAAGCTGTATTTTTGCAGCTGCAAGCTCTGGTGCACAACAAATATCTCTGCAATGTGAAGGCCAGTAGCAAGGGGTCCTCTAGGTCATGTCTCCTGCTGTGTGAAAAGGCTGAGGGAATTGGGACTGCTCAGACTGGAGAAGAGAAGGCTTCAGGGTGAGCTTATTTTGGTTTTTCAGTGTTGAAGGGTCCCTACAAGAAAGCTGGTGAGGAACTTGTTACAAGGGCGTGTAAGGACAGGACAAGGGGGAAAGGCTTTAAACCTTAAGAGAGTAGGTTTAAATCTAATATTAGGATGAAATTCTTTACTGTGAGGATGGTGAGGTGCCAGAAGGTATTGTTCAGAGAAGTTGTGGATGGCCCACCCCTGGAAATGTCCAGGGTCAAGTTATGGCGCTTAGAACAACCTGGTCTGGTGGAAGGTGCCTCTGGCCATCGGAGGTGGTTGGAATCTGATAATCTTCAAGGTTCTTTCCAACCCAAAACATTCTGATTGTATTAAAAAAAGAAGTGTTCCTATAAAGTGCACTGCACTGACCTGCAGACAGCAAAAAGGTCTTAAAAAGTGATAGCAAAATCTTGGCTTTTTCTTTTGCACTTTCTCAGATAATGTTACTGGATATAGTCATCACTGATTTTTGAAGTCAGGTGATACTTTGGTCACACCAAAACCTGACAGCCTTTAGTAGAAAAAGACGTAGGATGCTGCAAACAGGAAAATGGAAACAAAATAAATTAAATTATTAAGAGAATCACTAATAAAATTAATGGAAGATGTGTAAGAGAATGAAGGAAAAAAGTCTGGGTTCTTCTTTGATTGACTTGATACGAAATATGAAAGCCATTCCCTTTCTAGATCCAAGAAACAAGTATCTTCCAGAAAATTTTTAATTTCCAAGAGCACAATTACTAAAATAAAATGAAACCAAAATGGCCTTTGTTTAGATTTTGTTAGTGAAGCAATTCCTTTTTATCTGCAACATTCCTCAGACCTTGAATTCATGTCTGTCCCATGTATTTGCTGTAAGAAGTGAATAACTACTTCAGGGACAGGACTAACCAATTAAGAAATATGCACTGTCTTCCAAAATGAACCAAATTACTTGAGTTGAAAAAAACCATTACTGGCTCAAAAGAACAATAGAAAAGCTGGAAGCTTAAAGGTTTTAAAGCTATTTTAAAAGATCAGAACTCCCAGTAAGGTTAGAAAAAAAGTTATTTTGTTTTCAAAAGAAAAAGAAGAAAGCCACATTATGCAACTCTTCTTCTTTTTCAGAAAACTCCAGGAAAAATGTTCCTGTTACCCATTACAACAGCCTTTCCCAACTGAGGAAAAGCAATGAATTAATTTGCTCATTAATATCTTTCTTAATTTCTTTCATGACATTTTTTACTTGGTTCATCTATTATTGTTTAGTGTTTTTGATATATAGGACAATAAAACATTGTGTAATGTGCTATGTATTAGTATTATCTGAGTGGATTTATACAGGACCCTTCTTAGATGGCTACTTGGGTGTCTTCTTCCCCTTCTCCCTTGCTGAGTAGCAATGCTGTCACTCTGTGTCACCACCAGCTTCTATCAGCTCTGTTAGGTTGTGGTAAATGCTTTTGGATTTAACAACAAAATACTTTATGATGACAGAAAAAAATACCTCCCAAGAAAAAAGATTTCCACATTCTTCTTGCAAAGAACACAAGCACAACTGCAATGATCATTTACTGCTCAGTCTAGGAAAAAACTAGTAATTCTGTCTTCAGAACAGGGTTTAAAAGGAAAACAGAAAATACAGCATGGGGTGCATTCTTTGAATAACAAATGAAGAACATATCAAACAACTGCTCATTAAGCAAATACTGCCAATTCTATTAAACAAATGAGGCAGGGCCTTATGGAAAAAAACCCCACAGCATGTAATTAGACAGTTGAATGATGGCATAGTGCACACAAACAAGAAGACCAAATTAAAGTATTGTAGGGAGCCCCTTGCTTTGTTTTGTTTGGTTTTATGCGTCTTTCAATCCAGAGTTGTTTAAAGATAGGCTCGCTTATTGTTTTTAGTACACTACAATCCTTGCATGACTTATTATTAAACAACATTTACAAATTAGCTCAATTATGCTAGAGAAAAATACAGACAAAAACGTGTTTACCAAACATAGCTTCAGCAATCAAGGATTTCTTGCATTTATTGGAGCTATAAGCACCAACCTGCTGAACCTGTGGGTGGAACTGAACATAGCTATGTAGTGCCATGGGGCACGCTGTAGGTTATGTGAGAAACCAGTGACAATAAATCTACAGGGGAGCCACGTCTTTCTGATGTTGCAGCACATTTTAGGTCCTCTATGTGCCTATGTACCTATGTACTTATGTTAAAAAAATAAAATCCAGTATTGCCTGTGCAAAGCTAAATCCATGTATTTGTCTTCCTGTTTAAAATAACATCAGGAAGGCACAGTGCTAGTCAGCACACACCATAAGCATCTACAATTTAATTCTGTTGATGTGCTGTCTTTATTTGCAGCAAACTCACAAACCTTAGTCCCTACTTTATATGTCTTCTTTGTAAGAGGTGCCATATGTATCAAGCACTGTCCTGGAAACGGACAACGTTTAATGTTCACTGAATAAAATAACATTCTCATAAAACCTGATAAAATCATCACAGGCAAGGAAAAGCAAACCAGCTGTCAAGTAGAAATAGACTGCAACTATTTTTTATTTTGAAAATTTAATTTCCATCTATGGATTTTGCCTACAGTTCATTTTTTACAGAGCTGGTACAAAGTGACTGGAAATTCTGTTTCTGGTTGCTTGCTTCACTTGGAATAATAGCAAACAGCACAACATCTGTAAGTAGAACCAACCATTTAAGAAAAGGACTAGCAGCTTATACGTCCAGTTTTAAATTTGAATCTACCTCCAACTTAAAATTCTGAAGTGGTAGTAAGTAATCTCTAAACTACTGCCTCTACAGAGAAGAAACCGAAACAAAAACATGAGACCAATAATACTTTAAAAATTTACATTCAGATCTTTGAATCAAATTATCATCAATATCAGTGCAAAATCTCATTAATATTAATAACAATCAATTTCTATACTTTTCTGAATAATGGCTATTTTGGTATTCACTAGAGACATTACTGTTATGGACACATAAATGATCTACTCCAAACTCAGTATTAACTAAATAGTTAAATATTTGACAAGTATTTAATGGAAAACCACAGTTATGGGTTGGTATTCTTTCAGGAAACTTGTCTCACTGTATCATGAATGCATGCTGTAACTTCTGCAGTGTAACCTCCTGGAGAAGACACTGTTTTCAGAAAACATCCAGATGATCTTCACTATTAAGAAATTTTCCAAACTGTCATTTAAGTGTGTGTTTTGTGCCACTATGTAAGGCCTCTCATATTAACTTCAGTGACTTTATTCTTTGAATCAGCACAGCAGGCAGTCTTGATCCCCTGCAACAATATAATCTTCTTCCCCTCGTGCCTGCAGGATGTCATCTGCAATATTTGACTTCAGTTTTATTGCTATAGCATGAACTGCTCTTTGCTTTCTGCTTTACATATCTATTCTCAATCTCTCAGGAATGCTGAAAACGTCCAGTCTGAGACTGAACTGACAGTTTTTCCACAATCCTTTGCAACCCCCTCTGCTTCCAAACACACGGAAGTGCATGAATGCAGACAGCAGAGAGGCTTTAAATCTAAGGGAGTGCTAAGGACAGAAATTGAACTCCTTCCCTATAACCGAAATACGGCATTTTCCCAACACTGAGCCAAACAAACCACCAACTGTTTCTCTGAAATATTGCCAGCACCATGTCACTAAATAGATCCAGATTACATAGGTTTTTCATGGTTTATACACACAGATGTGTTCAGATTAAAGCCGTGGTGACCAGAAATCTGAAATTTTACACTGAACTTTTTTAGTTAAGGAAATGCAAACTATGTTGACCTTCTAATTCTATTCTACAGTGTTTTTCTGACTATCCATATTTAAAAGTGAATATATTGCACATTTTGAATGAAAAATTCAATTTTAAATCAGGACTAGTTAATATAGACTACTCAAAATAAGAATTTGTAAGGGCCAGTGTTATCCTTATTTGATGTCATACACAGCTTGGAGTCATCTGAAGTCAAATTTATGGAGTGTTACTTTTCCTTCTTTGTTAGTCACCATGAAGTCCTGAGTTTATACAACGCACTCCCCCCTACCCCCTCCTGGCTGAAGATGTACAATACGAATAATCTCCCAGGCTTTAAAAGTCAGACCATTTTTTATATTGACTTCTGTCATGTGGATGCTACAGTTAGTCTGAAGTAGCAACATTATCATTTTAGTCCTCAGGCAAAAGAACTCTTGCAACCTTTTTCTTCCTAGATACTGGTTCATATAGTTCCTCTGATGAGTAAAAAAGGGGACTATATTGTATCATGGAGGTCCTCATTTACTCTACAGACAATTTAAAAGAGAATTGGATATTCAATAGCCACTGAGGCTATTTCAGTTTTAAAACATAAGTGCACAAGATTTAACTAAAATATTTTTTTAATGTAGAGCGTCCCTCTTCAAATTTTGACAGGGCAGTAACTTGGAAAATTGTGTTTGAATTACTCCATTTTCAAATCCTTTCATATTATCCATGAAATCTTTTACAACATAAGAATCTTCTGTAATCACATACAGCTCAACAGATATAACTGGCACAATTTTTTAACACAAAATCAGTGAAAACAAATCTCCTTTGTTAGGAATAAAGGTCAGAGACATTGAATGCTGTTAAGTTGAGGAATTTTTGAATTTTTTTATCCATCCTATATGTGAGCATATTATATAAAGTGAAAACATAACACTGGCCAGGTGTACATGGCTAAGTTGTCTAACCTGTCACAACTATCTTTAACTGCCTTCCCTCCAGTTTATATCACTTTTCTATCTGCAGACAGTTTAGATCACAGACACTTCATGATCACATGATTTAAGTTTCCCTATGATGAATGTAGGTTTTAGACACTAAGCCCACTTAGGCATACTCTATTTTAGTCTGAACATTTCTTAGCTCGGCATAAATTTGTATACCAGATGTCGTCTTGTAATTAACACATTGGGATTTGGGAGCTGTAGATTTTTCTGGTTACAAACTTTCTATCAAACCGACATCTGTGATTTATGCTTCCAACTTCCTTTCAATGCATTTACATAATCTGTTGAATATAAGGAGAGATCATAAACTCTTCCCTCATATTTAGAAATGGATTCCACAGAAAGAGTTAAAACCAAAACAAAGAATGGTTTAAGCTTTTCTTTTACAGTGGCAGTTACTATAAGATGTCAATAATCAAATTTTCTCAGAACAAAAATATATTTTACAGCCATAGATTCATACAATCCTTCAGATTGGAAAGGACCCTTAAAACCAACATATCCAACCAGAAATCTAACTCTGCCAAGTCAAGCATTAAACCATGTCCCTAGTCTGACATCTACAAATTTTTTTAAGTTCCAGCAATCCTGACTTAACTACTGCAATGGGCAGTTTGTTCCAATGCTTTAAAAACTCTTTCAGTGAAGAAATTTTTCATTATATGCAATCTAAACTTCCCCTGTTGCAACTTGAGGCTATGTCCTCCTGTCTTATTGCTTGTTAATTGGGAGAAAAGACAGAGACTGACATTGCTACAACATCCTTTCAGGTGGCTGTAGAAGGTTCACCCTAAACCTCCAGGCTAAACAACCCCAGCCCCTCACAGAACTTGTGTTCCAGACCCTTCATCAGCTTTGTTGCCTTTCTCTGGACTCACTCCAGCATTTTCAGGTCTTTCGTGTCGTGAAGGACCCAAAACCAGACACAAGATTAGAGGTGTGGCCTCACCAGTGACAAGTACAGGGTACAATCCCTGCCCGGGTGCTGCTGGCCACGCTATTGCTGGTACAGGCCAGGATGCCATTGGCTGTCTTACTGCTGGCTCATGTTCAGCTACTGTTGACCAGCATTCCCTTTTTTTGCTGATCAGCTTTACATCCACCCTTTCTCCAGACAGTAGCAATGTTTGGGGATCTTACAACCAAAGTGCAGGACCCAGTCCTTTGTACTGTTGAACTTCATTCAACTGGCTTTGGCCCCTCGATCCAACCTCACAGGATCCCTCTTCAAAACCTTCCTACCCCCCAGCAGAAAAAAGCTCCCATACAGCTTGGAATCATCAGCAAACTGACTGAGGTAGCATCCAATTGCATTGTCCAAATCATTGATACACAGATTAACTAGAATCAGGTCCCCAAACTGAACTCTGGGGAAATTTTTTTTTCCTTCCGGGGGTGAAGGAGAAAAAACAAGTTGCTATTCTCCCAGGAAATATGGCACATTATAACCTTCTTCTAACACTAGGTGCTTCTTATTTTGAATTTACCCATTTTATTTAGAAGCATGTAAGGAAGTAGGCTCCATTTCAAGAAGACTGGTAAACCAGAGCACACTTGTGCATGGATCTGTGAGGATGAGCTCGATTCTGACCTCAGTGGTTCTGTCCTCTGGCCAACGTAACCGCAGTGGGCATATGGGCAGTAACATTGCTTCTCTCCCTACAAACACCTGCCAGGGCTACCCAGTAAATTAAACTGATCATATCAATGGGAAAGGTTGTTTGGTGTTCTGAAGGATCTCAGACAGTAAGGAAAGGCAGGAATTGCTCAGGAAATTAGGACAGTCTGAGGCTTTCACTTTTTTCTCCTTGCCCTCTTCTTTCTCTCCTGGTAAACGCAGGAACAGCAGACTTCCCCTGCACTCCAATTCAATTTTTTTTACACTCCCCAAATCACTGCTAACTTTGCTTTCTGTACTGTACTCAACTGATTACATCTAAACAATAAAAACACATTTGATCAAGTAAATTACACCTATTTTTTTATATCATGGTTCATTCTATTTTGTTAACACTTCCATTAAGGGGGGAACCTCCAGTGACTACTAAGAAGGTATCTTCACATCTGTATTCTATCATCAGTATCTTGGATCTATTCTCTGTATGTCTTAGGAAACAATTAAATATTAGGAGAGCACAACTGTATTCATGGGGGTTGCACATTATTGAAAATTAAAATTGCTAAAGGCAATAAGAGAAAACTTGAAATTTTATAATAAAGAGTGTGCATACATGGCTATCAAATATTATTAAAAATTGATGCTTTCACAACCATAAGCAGATTTCCTTAAAATAAAATAAAAATAAAATCATCATTTTTGAAAACCACACAGAACAAAAAAGGGGGGGAAAAGAATATTGAAGATACTTTTATGCTCCCCTCCAAGCTCAACAATTCAATTAAAAACAAGCAAGCAAACAAACAAACTGAATCAGTTGCACAAGATAAGAAAAATGAAAAAACAGAAAACATTATTTTTCATTCTGAACACCATGATAAATTTACCCTCCAATATTTCTTTTCAAAATATACTTCCATTAAAGTTTCCCTGCTGATGGAATATTTTACTCTGAGCTTTATTTATTCACCTAAAAAAAATAATAACCAAAAGGTTTTTTTAAATTTTTCTGGAAAACCTGCACAGCAAACTCTTAAGAAACAAACAAACAAAAAAACAAACGTGACAAAAAGAATCACCAAAACTCAATAAAACAACCAAAAACCAAAAAGACAACAACAACAACAAAAATAGAAGAGCCAGAATAATTATTTTTCTAATTATTTTGTTTATTAATTTTGTATCTAGCAGTTTCATAAGGAAAATAAACAAAAAGTTCATATATATGTTAAACCTTTTATTAAAAATGTATATTAATTTGTCCTACTCAAACATGCACTGATTTCCTCTTTTTGTCACCAGAGGTCAATATTTATTTATATTTTTAATAGCAAATTGCTATTCTAATGTAATGATAGATGAATGAAAAACCAGATTTGCAGTTCTGAATAACCTTAATTCATAGGGAGGATTCTGACTAACACCATAAAGGAAAAATCATTAATTTGAAGATGAGTCATTTCTAATACCAAAATTAAAGATCACTTGCTACAGCTGAAATCTGATACCTTTAAGAAAAACTGATTACACAGATATTAATAGACATTTTTATTCATTAGAAGCTGGAGGCAGAGAGGCTAGTGATTGATACAGTCTCCTTATAAAAATCTCATGGAAGAGCAGGGCCTTTCTGGTTATAGTCACCACCATAAATAAAGTCTCTTTGAAAATTGGTCACAGTCAGAGCCCAGTGTTAACTTGATGCATTGAAATTGAGGAGATGCTTAATGGGAGAGAGAAGTAGGACCTTTGAGATCAGTGTTGCCAGTGGAAGGACACTGACAGCCCACCAAAACCTTCTCTCCATAAGATCAGAGCAAGAAAAGGGTTGTAGCGTCAGAGCTTGAGATATGAACTGATACAGAAAGGAAAGGGGATGCCAAGAAAAATTCTCTAATTCAGAACCTGCTGTGCCTAGTTTTTCCTCACTTAACACTATCTAGTGAAGTCTCTGGGCAAAGTAACAGCTTACAACCTCTTGTTTTTTACTAATAGGCTTTTTTCAGATTCAACAGAGTTTGGGTTACAGCTGGACTCAGCACCTTGAGTCTTTTCCAACCTAAATGTTTCTATGATTGTATGATTTTATATTGCAACTGATGTAGATGCAACGTATACTACGATTCAGCAAGCAGAACAGACTGGCTACCTTTCTAGGTCCATTAGTTAATAACTAAACTTTTTTAATTGCAGTTGCAAATTAAAGGACTATTTGAAAGCATGCTCATGACCTCAGTTATTGGAAATGTGGCATATTGCCTTGCCACATACATACTTAGTAATTTAGGCTACCCAGCTGAGCTGGACTGCATGGCTGCAATTATGTATAATTGCTTTGTGAATGAACCTAATTTCATCTTCTTTGGGATTCTTGGAGGTAACATTGTGCAATGTCTGATTTCTCCAGAATGGAATAGCTTACCATTGCAAATGAAGAAAAAATAAGTTCATAAACCATGGAAATAAGTGCTTCAATACTTTTTTTTTTAATGCAGAATAAACAGCTATGCAATACAGATCTATTCTACTAAAAGAGAAAGAGTAAGGGCAAGCAATAGGATACCACCTTATACCAGTATGAAAAATGTTGTCTTGGAAGTGAAATGAATGATAAAGAAAATAAAAAATAAAATGAAAATAAAACCAGTGCGTAGTGAAGTTGAACATGAAGAGGAAATGACTGCATTGTTGTTTAAATCTCTTTGAATAAACATTTACATAATTACTTCTTTTCCCTGATAAAGCAATAAAGACGTGAAATATGCAAAATATCTAAGTTTAAAAATAGACATAGTGTATTTATAAAACTAAAATGGCACAGATTTCATAAATTCTAATTTTAACTCTCATCAGATATTAGAAATGCAAATGATTAATGAAATGTTACTGATACTAAACTTAAAATTAAAGAGGGGAAAAACTCAACACCAACAAATACCAAAACCCAAAACTGAAAAATAAGATTAGGAAAATTCATCTTTATTCATTTGAATAAGCCTTGGGTAGCACTGTACTCCTTTTTCAGAGGTATTACACAGACTTGTGTAGGTAACTTCACTGCCTAGAATTCTACAAGATCATGCTATAAAGAAGACAAGAGTCAGGTTAGGAAAAGTCAACACTGCTTATTGAAGAGGTTCATTTGGGTGGCAAGGTGAAATGTGTGATGCCAGTCAACCCTCATCACCTTCAACTGCAACAGTCTTCATTTTATCTGCTTCTAGTAACTGTGCAGGATTCTTGTCTTTGGTGTTTATTGCGTTGACTCCAATAGTATGGGATAAAAAGCAGTATGGTCAAAAGGCCTCCTGAAAATTTAATACAGTTAATGTGAACCATCTTGTTCTGATTTTAAAAGTGCTAAATGTGTTTGGGGAAGCATCTTTATAAATGTGTGGCCAAACTGTTTGCCCACTTTCAAATATCTCTAGTTTCCACATTGCTATGCCATACCACCTGCAGACCTGGAAAATCCTCCCACATTCAAATCCATGCAGCTAAAACTGTAGACATGGACATTTTGCCTTTCTCTACTTTTCAGAACCTTATGTAGCTCGGAGAGCACTGGAGATCATTAATGAATGCAGCATGTCTTACTGCTACAGCCACCATTAAGAAAAGCTATACTTTGGATTGTTCATGTCCACCTTTAACAGTGAAAATATTGCAGGAAAGACTAGGTCTGAGTTTGCTTCTGGAAAAAACTGCTATGTGATTGGTGAAGTGAGAAGGCTTATTGTTTTGCCATGGGAGGGCACTGTAATTCAGAGGGAAAAAAAGGTAAAAAAGCACTTATGCAATGTTTTCAATAAATAACAAACCTTAAGGATTCAGCTATGACGCAAGCACTAGGGTGCACTTGCATACACCAAAGATAGGAGTAGGTGCTCACAGAGCTCTGACACAGCCCTGGGTCCCTCACCAAAGCTATGAATTCACACTTTAAAGGAAAAAGAGTTGAGTAAACAAGGGTTGACTTAGACTTCAAAAAAAAAAAAAAAGGGCTCCACAGTAAGGTTTCTAATATGACAGAAAGAGGTTTGGTACAATCACATGTAATCTTGCAGGGGCTATGCTAGTAGTATTAGCTATTATCCGGTGTTTGCAAAGGACACAAAAAGTACTTTTGCAACTCTTTTCCTTTTTTTTTTTTAATTATTTTTTTATTTTATTACTTGGCTAATATTCTATGAATAGATGAAGGTGGATTGAAGAAAGCTGGAGGGAGATTTTTTACCAGGGTCTGTAGTAACACGACAGGAGGCATGTATTTTATACTGACAGACCATGTTTTGATTGGACATAAGGAAGGGATTTTTTACTGTGAGCATGATGAGACAGTGGAATAGGTAGCCCAGAGAAGCTGGGTGCCTCATCCCTGGAAGTGTTCAAGACCAAATTGGATGGGGTTGGTACTAAATGATCTTTAAAATCCCTTCCAACCCAAATAATTCAATGGTTCTATCATACAGATTCTCTATCTATATATGTCTGTAAAATATTTAGAACTACAAAAACTCTTAAACTTGTGTAGGTATGTAATGCTGATTGATTACTTGAAAAGACAGGCATATTCCACACAGTAAATCTGCAGAGCATGTTTTTCCCAGATAGTAGCCTGAGTGCATGAGGATCCAAAATGATAGAGAGCTGCCTTATATATGGAGAAAAACAGGTAGAAAATGTACCTTCTGAGAGCAGCACTTAATAACGTTTGGATGCAGTGGCTCGCAACTGTTTTCAGCTTTCACAGAATTTACTACTTAGTCAATGACCAAAGGTAAAGTTATTTTACTCTGTAAAATAAATGTCAACACAAAACAAAAATTTATAGGGAAATTTATCTGGAAATCAAGAAGATGAAAATTAGCTCAGCCAGCATGGTGTTGGTTATTCAGACAGTTTGTCAATTGACATAGATCCTCAGGGTGACTCAGTTCTGACAGTGAAGAAGGCATATCAAGTAAGAGACAGACAAAAATTTTATCTTTCATACAGTTGTGATCACTCTAGTGAGTGTTTGTCAGGGAATGGAATGTGTGAAATAAAAGTAGTGCTTATTACTGAAACAACTATTTACAAATAGGCATAAATTAATTGCTTGTAAAAGTGTAGCTTTGCTTTCAAATTCCCTGAAAAAGCAAGGTAGTCTTGTGACTATGTATCACAAGGTGAAATCAGCTTACATGACTGCTGCCATGCATATGTCTCTGGTCTGTGGACTGACACCAAGTCAACCTACAATTAGGAAACCAGTGTATGTTTCTCTGATAATTTATATCGTAGACATAAAGACAGATATATCTGTTTTATTAATCTGTGCAGGAGAAGAAAATATTTTTTTAAGTACTCTGGAGATAGAGCAGAACATTTCTCATTTCTGTAGTTAAGTGTTTTTTTCAGCAGTTTTCAGACCTCTAGTCAAAAGATAATTTTTAAAGGAATGCCTGACAGGAGTTGAAAAGTCACATTTTCAAAATTAGGGACATTTGAGGGACCTCTTCATTCTTAAAATTGCCCCTTTATACTAGAACATGCTTTTCTGGGTCTTGCACAAAACTTTTAATTGTCCATGCTCAAAATGCAGCATTTTATTTAAATAGGTAGTTACAAAACTCACAAGAAACACAAGTTCTCCATGAGCCTTCTCAGAATTCTGAATTTTTATCCAATGCATTGGGAATTTCTGTTGCTGCTTAGATTCCAATATTACATCTAGCTATTTATTCCTTGTTCACAAGGAATTGCCCTTTAAAGTGGAAAACATATTCTGTCCTTCTATTACAAGGTCCAATTAGTGAATATGAAATTCCAAAGTTTATCTTAGTTGCTAATCCTTTTAAATTGTCTGGACTGTTTTTGTTACTTTTCCTTTTGAAATTATTGAAGTTTGTATTTCATGTTTATTCTTCCCACTTAAGCAGCTCAATCATTCATTCACTGACAGTCTTATGGATAGCCAGCACAAAACTGGTGGACTTTTTTCCACACAAGCACAGCATGTAAGAACCAAAATAAATTTTAAAAAATCAAATTTTCTTCTACTCCATCTGAAAGATAAAGTTTTCTTTGAAGCTTCAAAATGATATGTGCAGTCCCAAGCACCCATACCTCCTGGGCAGATGACTGGTTAGTAACACCTCTGCAGACACAGGGGGACACAGGTGGCAAAGAGGCAGCAGAGTCCCCGAGACAGTAATGGAGACTCCCATCTCCACAGCTATGCAAGCAGAGTGAAACTAGAAGGTCCAGAGACAGATCCTGCTCCCAAACTTGAGATCCATGTGATACTCTGTCCGACCCTCTAGGACTCTCCTATATGGCACAGACACTGATATCCTGGTGTGAGTTGCATATACCACCAAGGTCTATATGGAGCTGGAGCAACAAATGCTCAAGAGGCTATAGGAGCTCACTCTGTTTGGCCTGGGGAGGGAAGGCTTTGTGGAGGGGGCTTATAATCTATTGATACTTGATAGAAAAGAAACATGGAGGCAGTCTTTTCTCAAATGTTCACAGCTAGAGGATGTTAGGCAAAAATTACAAGTTGAAATAAATAAATTTTTATTAAAGTTACGTACACTTTTTCATGGTGAAGGTGGTAAGGCTCCCCACAGAGGTTATGAGAACTCTGTACTTGGAGATACTTAAACCTTACCAGACAGTGTCATGAGCAATCCAGTCTAACAGAGATGCTTTGGCCTAGGTGACTTTCAGAGGTCATTACCAACATAAAAAATTATTCTAAGATTCTATTATATGTATTTTTTGCATATATTTTTCAGCTTTAAGAAAAAAGCTCTTATGTTCCTTACTGTACAAGCACCTACAAAAAAAAMCACATTGAAAACTGCCAAATTAAAAACCAGGAGAACTCTGATCCCAGGGAGATCATTATATGGATTTTTGGTGCTACCACAGTACTAGTAAAACATCCTGTGAAAATAGTTTTTTTCCTGTTAAAATTTATAACAGACATACACATGATGGAAGACATTCAATTTTTATGGTTTTAATTGTGAAAATTGTGAAATTTTCAAAGCAATATTACTATATTCAGATTATACTTCTTGAGTCAAAAAAATATCAGTGTAACCATAGAAACAGTGGTTTACTGTTAAATCAGTTTAAAAACAGGTGCTATGAAGGACACATTAACCTAGCCAGGAGACCACAATTGTCTTTACATCATCTGGGGTTGTCTAATATTAGTAATGAAAAATTAAAACCTTAGAATTTATGAAGAAAGAGTCTACATTTTAGACTAGCATTTATACTCTCCATATCATTAACGAATGCTTCTAGCTACAGAAAAGCTACTGCAAGTCCTGTCACTATCCAGAGGAAAACACTTAGCAGTTGAGGTCAAGTTAAAGAAGACCAGAAGTGATATAATAATCTAATTTTCCATTTCCTTTTACACCTGCTGAATTGGCTAAGAATGATTCTCCACCAAATCAAAATGGTAACATATTACATCTGCTTGGCATGAGATTGCAGAGACCAGAGAAGATACAGAAAAGGCTTTTGGGACAGTTTGAAGAGCTGTAGGATGTATGCAAAGATAGCTTAGTTAAACAAAATTAGACTTAATGGTTGTAAAGACAAAAATACATAATAAAAGTCACTGACTGGAATTTCATACATCAATAGTGAAGTAGTTTAGTCAGACAAAAATTGAACCTATACTTTTAAATGCTTCAATTTGTGTTCATCAATTATATCACATAATCAACAAGTATAAGATCTTTTGTAGTAAATAACCCCTCCTAGTGAGAAAAGCTGGCTCTAAAGACCATAAGCAGTTAACAAAATCTAATGTAGTTTGTCAAAAGCTCACCTTAATGTAAACAAAGAGGAAAAAAAAAAGTTTGTGTTATTTAATTAATTAGAGATAGAAGTAGCATTTTAAGTATTATGTACAAGATCTAAAATTGTATTCATAAGATCATATAATCATTTGGGTAGGAAGCAGCCTTTAATGGTCATCGAGTCCAACCCACTGCCATTGGCTTGGACATCTTCAATAGCACTCCTGGCTGAATGAGTCATTACAACCAATTACATCAACTCTCATGGATCATGCAGTAATTGCAACAATTTACCACTCTGTTTTAACAATTGGGTTTATTTTGTTAACACCTGCCTTTTTTTACCAGGGTTCTCCAGAAAAGCATGTTTCCTGCTTGCTGTGATATATTAGGTATCAATGACAAATCAGCTGTCCCAAGCAGCACTTAGCCTCTTAGCTCAGCAACTCTGTGACTGCTCCCATCTCAACCTTTCTGTTTTCTCAGTCATGCACAGCAGTCATAATGAAGTAATCCATCCTTCTGACAACAAAGACCTTAACCCTTTGATACAAATGTCAACTGCAGAATCTTTAAACCCAGGAAAAGTAGAGTTACTAAGAAAAATAGTTAAAGCTACAAAAGACTATTTTGTTCAGGTATGTAGATTGGCATACATGCACAAGCGTACCCACATACATGCAAACACTTGTCTATTTACCATTATTTATTTATAGAGAACATCTGATGACAGTATCTAACAAAGCATTTTTCCTTTTTTTTTCTTTTTTCTTTTTATAATGCATAGATCAGGGATGGCTGCACTGTTGAAAAGAGGTAAAACTGTGACTTCATGGGGTCATCATAGAAGGGCTCCAGCAATACCTTTCAGTCATGCCTCTAGCTATATGCAGTGTAATATCTAAGAAATGGCAAAGTGTCAGCTTTTAAAACAGACAAAACCTCTCCATTTTGTCTCATTTTACTGGATATTATAAATGCCTGCCATGAGCTTGACTCTTTCCCCACCACTGCCAGCCCTTACAATGCAAACAGACAATGTAACATCCCAGATTCAGTGGGAGGCACAGTGTTTGCGCATCTGAATTTACATTCCTTACATCACAATATACAGAAACATTTGAGAAATTTCCAGCTGAAGTAAGGTCTGCTGATTTTCCATCAAGTGCTTCAGCTACATGAGCACTGTTTTCCTTGTCTAGTTAATTGCCAGCAACTTCCTAATTTTACAGCAAAACAAACAGTTCTGGTTAAATTTATGTCATTTTAATTTAATATAAATAATCCACACCCACACTAAGTATAATGAACCACACTTTTTTTCATGTACTAGTGTGTTCTTGGATGACTTTATCATAGTTTTTTATTTCACTTAACATTATCTTGGGCTCCCTAGGGAGAAAGAAGTAGTGTTGTTCATTTCAGTCTCTGGAGACAAGCAATTCCTTTATTCCTACATTCCTCATATTGGTAAGAGAAAAGTTCCTTGTTAGCAATTTATTTAAGAGTGAAAATATTTAAGTGTTATTTCTTTGTAGTAGACAGTAAGTACTATTATCAACAAATGCCTATTATCTTTCTAGGCATCTTTTCTGTATCAACTAAATCAAAAAGGAAAATCCACTGAATGGTAACCACCAAAAAGTGTATTCACTGCTTTTATCTACTCTTAAATAAACCTCACATCAGAATTCTGTGCTTGGAAAAGAGAAACACACTACAATCGACAATGCTTTTATAGCAGATTAAAATTCTTGGGTATGCTCCCTAAAGATTTTTATTAAGCAAGACCTTTAATGTGCTCAGCAAAAGTTCAGGTTTTGTAACAGCTCTTCATTAAGGCTGAGTTCAAAGTAGACAGTCTTTTGCCTTATTACCAGAAAATGCTGGTCTGGGAGCTTTGAGTTTAGCACCATGTTATCCAAATCAGTCAGGATTAAACCATGGGATATTCCCATAATTACCTTATCTACAATAAACCTAGGCTTAATTGGAGAAATAATCTGTTCAGGCTTCCAATTTTATAATGTAGCTACTCAAGTAAAGAAAAAGATGAACCCATTCTCCATTTTCTATCTATTTCCCTTTAGACAATGGAAATAGTATGTGGCTAAAGATTTCCTACTGAAGGTAAAGGTACATTTTGAGCTGACCATATTTGCAGATGTTTGTTACATTCCCATGTGATCTTCTGTTTCCTCATTGCTGTGAGAACCTGATATTTCTTTAAAAGCAATTAAGCTGCATGTTTCTTTTTTTTTTTAATGCTAAAGTGCTCAGTGACATGAAATATGGTACATCAAATAAGGAATAATTATTTAAGGGAACTCCTTGAACATACTGGCTCAATATGGTGTGACAGTAAGGCACACATCCCTGATTAAATAATCAGAGTTTATGTCTAAGCTTTTTAAATTTGGGGTACCGCTATTAAAATATTTGCAATTGTAGATTAAATGCCTTCCTTACTTGATCTTCCACTTACTAACATGAATTTCAAAGGAAAGGTCAACTACAAGACAGGAAAAAATAAAGTAAATGTGTATTTTCCTAATAACTGAAGAAAATTTTGAGCATTAAGAGGAGATGAGAAAACACTATGCCTCCAACAGTGAATTTCACGGGAATGAAGGCCACATAAACTTAAACATTTTATTGTTCTATTATAAAATGACAACACTTAATGTTAAGCAGACATAGCAAAAATCTTCTGTCTGTCTTAAGTAGCAAACCCTTATTTTCTTGGTGTAATAAAATGACATGAATTATAGCAATAGTTCAGACTGAAGAAATGAAGCAGCATGAATATAATCAAAACCCCTCTTGGGGCTACTGTCATTATCCATTAAAAGGTAACTGACAACTTCTTCTTAATTTGCTATTAATCTTCCACATTTCCCCCACAATTTAATGTGGCAAGATTTTATTTAATTAGTATGCTCATTATAACTGTTTGTCATAGTGGTTTGTTTGGTTGACACAAGTTGTCTAACACTGACTGTACAGATGGCAGAGTACCAGTGTCTAGTCTCAGAGGAACTATTTGACCACTGCAGTAAAAGAGCAATAAACAAAATAACAACATTGCAGCCCACTCCAGTTTATGTAGGCAGTCAGCCTTTTATCTCTGTAAAACCTTGAAATGGATGTATGAGCACTGCTGCTATAAACAAAGAGTTGTTTACAGCTTTGGGATGGCAGATACCACTACTGGCCTAGAAGCTTCAGCAGCCTGAATGTCAGAAACTGACTAATGTGGAGAAACATACAGTGGCTGGTTTTATAGAGAATATGTTTTATAAACCTCAAGGGACAATTTATCACAAATTCATCCACCCTGCTGCAGATTGCTGCTTTAATGTTGAATACTGGATTTCAGTCCACATATCAGCTCAAGCAAAGAAGGGAGGGGAATCAAAGGCTGTACTAGCTTCTCTTCATTTCATCATGTTAATTCTGGAATTTCTTCATAGCAAATCTATTTTAAATGCCTATTTTTCCATTTGTAAAAAGCAACTGTTGTGTGATTTATGTATAGTTTATTAGAAAAAGACGAACCTAGTTGCTCTCTTATGCTATATCAATATTATTTAATTGCATGCAGTTAAATCTGCTTGTGAAGACTGCATGTATGCCATTCTTTATTATAATAAACCCCACATTTTATGCTACTAATAGGCAAAAATGCAGCTGTACTCCCATATTGAAAAAAGAATATTTCAAGAGCAGAGCAACAGTGCACACACTGGTATTTTTATTGTCTTTTTACCTGTGTAAGTAGCCAGTAAGTAGACATCCATTTCCTTGATCCCCTGATGGTAATGAGATGGGTACATATAATTTTATTTTTTTTTGCCTTTTCTCTTTGTAAAACATGTAATACATAATTCTGGTTGCAAATGTAAAGTCAGATGTTGAGTGTTTGCATATAAATTCTGAATTTAAATTTGGAACTAAAACTTAGTTACTTTCCACTAATACAAATTTCATGCTAATGTAACTCCACAGAATAACACAAAATCCATACTGACAGGAAATGTGAGATGACAACAGAGATCTAACATTACTATCAGTTAAGTCTTGCTTCCAAACTAACACTTTTGAAGGTACTTAAGGCAAGATCAAATAACACACGATCTTTTTCTGAAAGCCTTCTGAAAATATTTTACACAAGTTGCAAAATTTCAATAGCATAACTGCCTTCACATTACATACTTGGCTGAAAACATTACATAGCTGTTTGGACTCTTCCAAGTTTGTAGCTGAGGGATGATTATTTGAGCACCACTTCCAAGGACATTTGAATTTTCAGCAGTGCTGCAGGCCAGTATTTCCTGTGTAGGATCACTGCATCTATACTTGCCTAGCAATTTTCAAGCCTTTGCCTGTTTTTGAATTTTGCCTCTCTGAATCTGAAACCTCGGCTTTCCCAAAGACAGTAAAAGTATATTCTCATAATCTCTAAGATTTTTAAAGTTCTAAATAAAATTGGATTGGTCAAATCATACAAGTAAGTTTTTCGTAGTGGAATATAAGAGCAAATTTTACAAAATGACCACACAGGTCAACCACATGTTTGTTTATCATATTAGGCATATAGAAAAAATTGTAAAGTGATACACTTGCAGATCAATTGTGCACAAGTTTGATATATTTCTCCTGTAAAGAATATTTAACTCAAATTCTCATTGTGGTGTAAGAGAAGCTTTTGAGATGCAATAACTCTGGAGTCAAAACTTTAGTGAGTTATTGAATTATTTTGCTCTGGATGCCCAGGAAAACAGAAAACAGAGAGAATAGTCAGTCTACCTAAATTTAATGCTTTCAATATGGATGATGGAAGAAAACACAAAAGTACAAAATGTATCACAGCATAAGAATATTTAAACATTTAAAAGGTAGGCAATAAAAAAACTAAAACAACTTTCATGGAACTTTAGCACATATTGAAATTAAAAGTTCTATAAGATAGAATAGAATATATATTAAACTAGTTTTATGACTTTCATTTTAAGGTTTATTTCATAGTCAAAAAAAGTAGCTCTAATTTGTAAAGAGTAAGTAACATAAAATAAGCACACAAGAGAAAGGAATTTTTCATTCAAAATATCAAGAAAGAATAGAGCAGAAATACTATTTTCATGAAAAAGAGATTATATTATAGTAAGGGTTTTGGAGTCAGTGAGATGTAGCTAAGGAGAATGCTAATTTGATATTTACATTATGAGTGAGTCTGTATCTTACTCGATTATACAGACTTGCTAACAAAAAACCAGAAATACACTATGTTCAAAATTCCACATTCCAATATATTTAGGGAACCACACTACAAATGACTTTAGGGATTTTTCGAATTTATGAACAAGCAATATCTTCCCTTGTTCATATTATATTCCCTGTACTATAGTTTGAATTAATAATCACCTTACAAGTTAACTGCATTTTTTAGCTCTTTCATCTACTTTTTTTTAATTCTAAAAAAATCTAGCACTGATTGGAAAATCTGAATGATAGCCTAGAAAAGGTTTCCTTAGCAATAACAGAATATTAGGGACCACGACAAACTTTCATTTTGTGCTGAAGCAGTGCTTACATCAACATCAGCAAACTATTTTCAAAGTTGACACATCAGTAACATTCAAAAAGTTTGAACTTTTCAGCTAAGGTAGAGCAAAAGGAACACAGATGGACTGGTAGGCTGTCAACAAGATACCTCCTTGATTTAAGGTCAACATCTACACAAGGCAACACCTTCAGGAATATAAATCCAAGGTACTGTATGGAAATAAGGGCATTTCTGCATTCCTTACATCCACCTTATCTTTATTTTGGAAATCTGTTACCATGCTCTGGGCCATCCTAGAAAGAAAATTCACAACTCATCTCTTTCTGCTTGCCCTAGCCAACCACATAACGTATCTAAAACTCTTGGAATGTTTTTCTGACTTCAAGGGCAAAGGCAGAGGCATCTCCTGAAAAGGCGTTTTCAGCTTGAGCCAGGCTCAGAAGTGAGACATTCTTCCAGCTGCTTTCTTATTGTTAAAGCAAAATGTTCATAAGAATGAGAAATAGTGAATGATGATGCATCCTGGCCAGATGTATTTCTGCTGACCAACCAACTCACACAAAACATAATGTCAAAGAAGATTTTTTCCCCTATGTCAATTACATCTGAGAAAACTAGAAATTTTATTCAGAGGTGAATAAAAGCATGAAACACAAATTCCAGAATTTTCAAAACTGACAGGCTCTTAGCTAGCTGTTTCAAGATTACTTGAATTTATAGGCATTTTACACAGAAAGAATTCAGAGCCTTTAATATACTTTAAGATGCATGCACATATATTCTTGTCTGTATTATGTTGGCTATTATCCCTCTAGCCAGATTCTACTGACATAACAACTTTAAAGCATGCATTCTGTCCCTCTTTCCTTCTCCAGTTTGGTTTTCATGGTCATTTCAGACAAACGCAATCCTGAGTTTGAAAGTTTTCCAACTTTAATTCACAATTTATTCTCTTCTAAGGCAATTAGATTGCACTTTTTAAACTCAGCTCTGTGTTTCCTTTTCATCCATAAACCAGACTAAAATATTTGCCAATGTCATGTTCCACTTCAGGTTTCTCATTTTCCCCTGTATGCCCATTCTTAGATATTTTAATTTCCCAGAAAGTCAGAACTGTTTCTTTTTTTTCCCAGTCTAGTAGTCAAGACTTGGCACTCATACTGTTTTGTCTTTTTCAGTTAATGCCAGGAAATATCTTACACCTTTTCTTTTTTCTTTCCTCCTTTATTTTCTTTGAGCACAATACAGGAAAAAAAATTAAACCATTTATATTTGTATCAAACCACAGTAAATTCACTAGCTGAAAGCAAAATATGACTAGAGTAGCTTTTTGTTCTTGAGAAAAACTAGATTTATGCCTGCTGACTTCATTTACTTTGTTTGTAACTGAAATGAAATAAGTCAGCTGGGTAGTCTCCCACCAGCATTTAATAGATCCTTTTTCACATCACAAAAGCACTACACAATTTGGCACTGTTCTGAATGATTGGCAACTTCTACTCAGGAGAGACCAAAGAATGAAATGCCAAGGGTTTTGCAGGCCAGTGCTTTGCCAGAACTATATTGGAAAGCTTGTTTCTCTCTTTGGAAATGCTGTAAGTTGTTTATATTCATGTGCAATAAAGTGCAACCAAATAAAAAAAGCTAACAGAAAAAAAAATCATCAAGATACTTATTGCTCAGAGTTGATGACAGAAGGAAATAGAAGTATTCTAAATCTATTTCCCCCTCTTCTTCCAGAAATAACACCAAGTTTTGAAAGCTTTAAAAGGGGAAAAATATCCCCATTGCTGAAATGCTAATGTGTTGGATGCATAATTTTCTAATCTGTTTATTATTAAATAATATTACAGAGTAATGAATCAGCAAATGTGTAACTAAAGCCTCAGAAAATGGTTGCATTATACTGTTACTTTAGCAGGGAGTGTGGAAATGCTCCAATCATAAAAATGACAAATTCCTAAATTCACAGCATCACAAAATGGTTGAGGTTGAAAGGAATTTTTGGAGACAATCCAGTCCAGCTAGCCCTGTTAAAGAAGGTTCACCTAAAGGAGGTTGCACAGAACTAAGATCATGCAGGTTCTGAATAAATCCAGAGGAGACTTCACAACATCTATGGGCAGCCTGTTCCAGGGCTTGGTCACCTTCAAAAAAAGGTTTTTCCTTATATTCAGTATGTCTTCGTAGTCCTCAAACTGTATTTCAGTTTGTGCCCATTGTCCTGTCACTGGACATCACTGAAGACAGTCTGATCCCATCCTCTTGGCACCTGCCCTTAAAATAATTGTACACATTGGTAAGATCCCTGTTCAGTCACCTCTTTTCAAGGCTAAACTGGCCCAGTTCCCTCAGTCTTTCCTCATAAGATGATATGCTCCAGTCCCCCAACAGTCTTTGTAACTCTCCAGAAGTTCCTTGCCTTTCTTGAACGGGGCAGCCCAGAACCAGACACAGTATTTCAGGCGAAGGCTCAAAGGTGCAGAGTAGAGGGGCAGGATCTCCTATCTCAATGTGCAGGCAATGCTCTTCCTAGTGAACCTCAGGATGCCATTGGCCTTCTTGGCCACAAGGCCACACTGCTGGCTCATGGACAGCTTGTTGTCCACCAGGAACCCCAGGTCCTTCTGTGCAGAGCTCCTTCCCAGCAGGTCAGCCCCCAAACCTTATGCTGGTGTGTGGGTTATTCTTCCCCAGGTGCACGACCCTGCAGTTGCCTTTGTCAAAATTCATTAAGTTCCTCTCTGCACAGCTCTCCATCCAGTCCAGGTCTCTCTGAATGGCAGCACAGCTCCCTGGGGTATCAGCAATTTCTCCCAGTTTTGTGTCATCTGCAAACCTGCTGAGGGCAATTCTATCCCTTCATCCAGGTCACTGATAAATGAGCTGAACAAGACTGCACCCAGCACTGACCTCTGGGGGACACTGCTGTGGGCCTCCAGCCGGCCTCCACAGCCGGCCTCTGAGCTCCGCCGTTCCGCAGACCCGCCTCACTGTCTGTTCATCTAAGCCACACTTGCTGAGCTTACCTGGGAGCGTGTAATGGGAGACAGGGTCAAAAGCCTTGTTGAAGTCAAGGTTGACAGCATCCACTGCCCTCTCCTCATCTACCCTGACAGCCATGCCAAAAATAGAAGGTAACCAGCTTGGTAAAATATGATCTCCCCTTGGTGAATCCATGTTGACTACTCCTGACAACTTCTTTGCCTCCAAGTACTGAGATATGACAACCGGCATGAGCTGTTCCATTATGTTTCCACGCATGGATGTAAGGCTTCCAGGCCTGTAGTTTCCTGCACTAATGTAGCCTAACCTTGAATATTGTATGCAGTTTTCAGCATCACAACGTAAGATTTTAATCTATTAGAGAATGACCAAAGCAAGGCTATGCAGATGATGAAGATGGGCCTTGATAGGAAGCCATACATTGAGCAGCTGAGGTCCTTCGGTCAGATCAGCCTGGAGGAGACTCAGGAGAGAACCCCTTGCAGTTACAGCTTCCTCATGAGGACAAGGGGCAGGCACTGATCTCTTCTCTGTGTGACCAGCGACAGGACCAGAGGAAATGGTCTGAAGCTGTGTGACAGGAGGTTTAGGCTGAGTGTCAGGAAAAGATTCTTCACCCAGAGAATGGTTGGGCACTGGAACAGCTCCCCAGGAAGGGGTCATAGCACCAGCCTGACAGAGCTCAAAAGTGTTTGGACAACGCCCTCAGCCACATGGTGTGATTTTTGGGGCTGCCCTGTGTAGGGTCAGGAAATGTACTTTGCTGATCCTTGTGAGTCGCTTCCAACTTGAAATATTCTGTGATTCTGATCCCTGGGTCCTCCAGCTTGCACTCTTTGAAGGCTATAATGACACTGCTTTTCATCTAGTCCTAAAGCACTTCTCCTCTCAGTGACCTTTCAGAGAGTGGCTTAGTTCCCGTTAGTGATATTAGGTAGGAAAAAACAACAGTGATAAGGAAAATCAGTATTTTAGAGCAATATACTTCAAATACATTTGGAAACTGAGATATACTGTGGCTCTCTTGAGTTTCCAAAGTTAACCTGTCATTTTTATTATAAAAAAGCTACTTTAAAAAGCTTACCCTCAATTTCAGTACTCAGTATCATAGGTTTACAGATGTGTACCTCTTTCATTCATATGTTTGTCAGGTAAATGCAGTCATACATCTTAATAAATGTGTTGTTGTCATTGTTGCTGTAAGAAGTCAACATTTTCTCTTAAACTCAAAAATAAGAGTCTCAGGATTTCTAAGGCTGAACTTGTTTTGGATGGTCTTGACTTCTGGTTTGTCTTGTAAAACAGGAACAGAGATTGTGTAACCACCAGATGACTATTAAGCATTTTGCTTTAGCTTTTACTAAAGCTTTTTAGTTTTTTACCACTGTATTACGCAACTCTAATTTTCATTTATGTATCTCTAAAAAATAAGATAGCAATAATGAGCCGAATTCTGTGTGGGAGGAACTACATGTCACCCTAAAATGAAAATGCATTGTACAAGAGTATAGGCAAAGACAGTTGCCTAACAATATGATTTAGAAGGTACAAGTGCCTGGCAATAGAGGAGGATTCAGGCTACAGGCAACTCAGAAACAATAAATTAGCAAGCATGAAGGAAATGCAAACCTGAGAATCAGAGAAAACAGCTTTAAAGACAACAAAGTGCACAAAACTAAGTATCCAGCTTAAGAAAAGCATGCCATATGTATGTAGTCAATCATTCCAATAGTTAATCATTCACAAAATGCAAATGCAATACATGAAAGAGAATTGCAAACCAAAAATGAGGAAACAAGTTAGTAGATTGCAAGACCAACTTAAAACTTGCACAAAATGGATCCAAGAGTAAGACGACATTACCCCAAAGTTAGTATCAAACTTATTTGAGTCAAGAACATGTCTTAGTGGCAGTTCATTGTACTCTTCACACCCCAAAATTGAAATCATTGCCTGTAGTTTGTAGAAGCAGTAGAGAAATGACCATGACTGCCAAGATACTTCAGAGGTATTTATGCTATTTGTGATTAGAAAGTGAATGCAAATAAGCTACAATAATTAGCCAATCTGAAAAATATGTGTCAATATGCTATGACTGCAGCACCTTCATTAGACTGTCAAGATTTTAACTGTGATAACAGTAAATTCACGGTTCTCCTTGGCCTACATACAATCCATAACTAGTAATCCACTGATTGAAGAATGTAGGCAACCAGACAATCGATTTGGATGGAATAATTTGGTAGCAACTGCTGGAGTTATTGTTAACTGCCTACATCATTACAATACACAGCAATGCACTGAAAATTGGGGTAAGAATTAAAAACATGTAGAGTACAATTTCTAATTAATCCAGCTGAAGTTATAGTAATATCTCACTAAATATATTTGAAGTAAGAGCTAAAAAATAATATATATAGAGAGAGAAAGGTCATGGAATATTTTAAAAGAATGTTGATTTGGTGTGTCACAAGCTTAGAAAATTATATAGACCATGCTACATATACTATCTTTTCGACACAATCTAAATCTTAGACAGGACTCCCCAAGTAAAAATAATAAAGGATACAAAACGTTACACTGCCAGCATGAGGATGTATTGTATAGCAGATTCAATCAAACAACAACAAATGGCACCATTTCTAGGAGATTCAGGTGGAAGCAGGGATGATAGGAGAAAGAAATAACATACATATCGAATATCATGGCAATAGGAAACTGTGGAAGAATGAATGTCAAAGGAAAAAAAAATCTGCAGCCATGAAAAATAATTACACTTTTTTAAAGCAATTTGCAGTTGCCTTTGCTAAAGAGATCCTATTGATTTTCATATCTATCTTTATTTATTTATTATCATTCATATATATATCTATATATATATAAAATATATATGAGTAAATACCTTTCTTGAAGTTTCTGATTTTATTTTAAAACCAGCTATTAATTTTTAGGTTATTATATTCTAATATCACCTTAAAATTCAGCAGTCTGCTGTGTTGCATTTTTAATACTGAAAGGTTAGTATATAATACATCTGATCTATACAAACCAGCATAAACTATACTTGCTGATATAATGACAAAATTTGCTTTATAAACACAGATGCTCTGTACTAAGAATAACATCCTACTTACACTCCCTTGTAAGCCTGCATCAGCTTATACTGTATTATAAAAGGGCATAAATTTTTTATTAGTTCACTGAAAGGATATGAAATACACTTTTCTACTTAGTCCCCAGTCATTGCTTTCCTTAATTGCTACGTAATGATTTGAAGAAAAGTGAACCACATAAATATCGAGGTTTGGGGTTTGGAGTTTTTTTTAGCTGAAGGAAGTATACTGTATATTAAAATGCTGTTCGCTAGACAGTGACTCTCGGTAGAATAGATAAGAGTACAATATAAAAGCATTGACTTTTTTGAAGGGTAAAATCTCTGATCATGATCTCACAGAAGTCAATGCAAGATGTCCTGCTAACTGCAGTCACAGCAGTTCTGCCCCCTCTATCTCCCTGCGGTGGAACAAGTAAAATAATATATGCCGACATTTGTATGACCATCCTTTTTTAGTTTATGTAAGCCTGTAACAAGCAAAATCCAATCAATGACATATACCTGTCTGCACAAGAGGTATTAAAGAAATTAAGGAGGGGGAAGTAGGGAGAGCACAAGTTTCTACAGACTTACAGTAGCGTAATTTATGGAACAGTTTATTCCACATTGTCCATAGTGCATATCTGCTCTCCATATGGTTTCTGTCCTATTTAGCAAATGCAAGCAGACTCTCTAAATGTCTCGCTTTAGAGTGTGCAAAAGAAACTGTACTATATATGTATTTTTGTTATATTTTTCCAATAGAATAAGAATAAAAACAAAACCAATAAAAAAATATCAAGAATTATGCTATATCACTTCTGATATTGAAATGGGTGAAAAAAAAGAGAAATAAAATTCCTTCCAAAACCAAAGTAGAAAAATACATCATTACAAAAATGTACTGCAAAACCAGCTTATAAATTTACCACTTAGCCACATAATAAAAAGCCCTATAAGCTTCTCTGGAATACTTTACTTTAAAAAAAAAAGAAAAATCAAAAAAACCCCAAACATTTTGGATGACAATGACTTAAATCTTTTAAAATCAAGGGTAGAGACTTCCACTTCTGCAAACTGTACTGCAACTAAAAAGAGCAAAAGCCAAAACTCATCATTCTGCTGCAGTATTCAATGGTCAAAAAGCAATGGGTGACCTCTTCCCACTCAGAAACACATCACACAAGAACATGAATTTCCCAATTTTGCACATGTCTGATATGATATGTTTATGAAAGAATTTTTTAATTAGACAATGAAAACAGGGGAGGAAACCTGAGAGGGGAAAATTTTTTTTCTATAGAAATTGAAATATTAAAAGACTGAGAAGCTCACTCTATCATGCCACATATAAAACATGTAGCAGAATAACATCAACAAACATTCAGAAAATAATTGTAAACACTCTTTACTCAAGTATTTCAATGGGTATTAATGATAGGTTGAGAGAATCTTGTTAGATTCTACTAGATTGAGAAAAAGCAAAGAGATCATTGCAGCCTACTATTCACGACATTCACTACAGATGTCAGAATTACTGGAAGGAGATCTTCTAAGAACATGTAGAATTTTTTTTCCCACAAACTACAAAATTGAAAGGAAGCAACTGACTTATTAGGTTAGGAAATAAACAAAAACAGAGAAATAAGGTCTCATGGAGCACCTTGCACAAATATTTTGCTACTCCTTTCAAGCCAGTTCTGTCCCTACCTCTCAGTCTCAGCTGCAAGTGTCTTATTAATATCTTGATATCCCCCTTTACTTTATTTCTGAGTATATAATTAAAAATATAGCCATAATAAGTGCCATATTTATTTGAAGCGTATACAAGTGTAAAACTGTGTATGAATTTTAGGCACCACAGGACATCTACCAATGTTTGAAACAATATATTTCAACATGATTACAGAATCTTTAGAGGTGGTAGAAAAGGCTAAACAGCTTGATAAAATCATGCAAATATCTTCAGGACACTGCCAATATACACCAGATTATTAAGTGGCCTCCAACTGTGGATTTGTAACTTTAATGTCACTTTAAACTGCAGCAGAGAATGCAGAAAAGAAAGTTGTGCCAGTTACTGGATATTTCAGAAAACTTACTTTTAGCTACTATTATGAATTTACCACAAAAGAGGAAGGCAATAAATTTTCTCATTCCATCAAGTTGGCTGGACTAATTTTTATATAGTAAGGTTTCTCTCTTTCCTACCACCTGCATTGAGAGACTATCTTCTTGATCCAGTTAACAGGTATTTCATCACAGAGGTGGAAACATATTTATCATGTGCTCCTGATAATCAAGATACTTTTCTCTTGGAAACAGTCAGAAAGATCATTCAGATTGTGAATCAAATCCTGTGCTGTAATAGGGAAGAAAACATACAAAAGCTCTTTGTTGTTCTTTTTTCTGTCAGCCTTTGAGGAGATAGGAGCTGACAGCCACATGTCAGTTGCAGAAAAAAATAACAAGTTGCAAAAAATAAGGTATTTTTAGCAAAGGAATTAAAAGAAAAATAGAAAAGAAAGAAGTATTACTATCTAGATTTTTATTCAGGGATGTGACACTGCTTGCCAAAAAAAAAAATAGATGTTATCATTTCTATCTCACAGGCACCAAATTGTCCACAAACAATGCATGCAGATATCCTCAAAAGGCACAGACTTAGTTGGTACCCAAGGTTTATTGACGACGTTTATGTAATGGCAGCAGCCATGATATAAATACACTCTGGATATTAAGACCTTCTTTTAAACCTCTAAATCAAACCAGAATAAAAAAATTTCTCAAGTATTAGTTAGATAGTCTCTCATGCACTGTGCTCAGTGTAGCATATTTATTTTGTCTTAGACAGTTTGCAAAACATTTTCCTAGATGAAGATATAGTTACCCTGTGAGAAGTCTATTCAGCCTATCCGGCTATCTGATTACATTTCTGAACAAGCAGAGTTTAAGGATAATGTAAGAATTCTTTACATTTTATTTTTAACCCATGTAATCATCTATTTTTAACAGTGTTTTCTCAGAGGAAAATAAACCTTTATTTAAGGCACAAAGTAATATAGCCTCTCACAGAGTTTTAGACAACAGTAGTAGTTCTCTGCTTGACAAAGTTTTCACTCTTTAGCATCACATTCCATGAACATAACGTAAGATTTAGATTGATAAGTGAGAAGAAGAATTTTTTATTATCAGGAAACTAAGACCAAGCAAAAGATTACAGATGACCACTTCGCACTCATGAGTATGAAGACATCAAGAAAGGAAATTTGAATGCTATTGATTTTTCAATTCTTTTACACAGGCCACCTCTAAAGAGGAATTGTACACAGAAGGCAATTTACAAAATTGCTAAAAAGTCAGCCAGGTATTTCAGCTTCAAATTCAAAAGTAAGGTTGGTCACAAGAGCAAATTAGTTTCCCATGTTAATAAGGTCACATAATTTTGCATTAAAGTGAGACTACGTTAGAATCATATCTTAACTGCTACCATAAAGTAAGACGATTCAGGCTTCCAATCACAGTGTCTTTCTTTTTCCTATGTCTCTCTTACAAAACTGTAGAAAAAAAAATGCATTGAAGAAAACCTTACTTTTCCAAGGCCCAACTAATCCCAACCTCCACCCCCCTAGTTTTCTTGCTGAGCATGATGCCATTCACAAATTCATCAAGGTTGGAGGAGACCTTTAAGACCATCTAGTCCAGCTATCAAACTACTATCACAGTAAGCACCACCCAAACCATATACCCCAAGTGCCACATGTCTTGAACACTTCAAGACATTGCCTGGCAGCTTGAAATATAAATACTGAAAGAAGTTGAAAGAATAACTACAATTCAGATTTACTATAACACTGTTATGAACAATCAGCCCTTATTTCCGTGGGAGATAAATGTAATTAGCTGAGAGTTACAGACCCATCAATCAATCCAATCTACTTTAAAATCGAAGATGTCTTATTTTTTCAGGACAGATGCTGCTGCAATGCAGTATCATTAAAAGAAGTTGTCAACATTTTTCAGGATTTATAAAAAAGCAAAAATTTTGCATTAATTATTTCATGCTTCTGAGAATGTTTCAATGGAACAGATACAGCATCTTAAAATATTACTCTAATAGCAAAACAGGAAAATTTTCATAATAGCTTTTTTCAGACACAGTGCCTAGAAATTTATTGAACAACTTGAGCACTCTGAGGCACTCAAGAGTAAATGATAACTGAGTTTGGTGAAGTCTAATGTTCCTATGAGGGATGGAGTTATGAGGAGGACACATTTTATAGTCATGTCCTACAAAATACATCTTTGGCAAAAGATGTTTCTGTGATAAATGTTCTTTCCCAAACTGCATGACTGCCTTTGGTACTTGTTTACAATTACTCTTGTCTGTTCATTCCTGTGGGGTTCTTTTTTTCTTTTTTTAGCCTGCGAACAATGTAATTAAAGATTGATATTAAAAATACACAACTATACAGTGATGATGATAACATCTCAACTATTTCATTGAAACAACTATTGCATTATTAAACATATGAATGGAAATTAGTCTATTGCAAAGGGGTCAATGGGACTTGGAGATAGAGGAGATCACTCTTTCTCGTTTCAGTGCAATCCTGTTCTTCAGATACCCAGGAGATGATTGCAGATCCCACTGCTGAAAGCTGCTGAAAAGCTAGCACATGCCCTGCACACTCAGTCCTGTCCCCACAGGCTTTTGCCATCTCCAGCTGTGTGCTCACTTCGCTCTACAGCAACCCTTTCAGGGGAAAGAAGAAGGGAAGGATGAGGGAACTGAAAAGGGAAACAGCAAGGGAAGGAGAAGGAGAGCTGAAGGGAAGGGAAAGCAGGAGCAGAAGGGGAACATGAAGAGAAAGGAAGAGCTGGAGTGTCAAACATTTGCATGCATCTTAGTCCAGGGACTTGGCTTCTATTGAGATTGGACCAGTTACAATGCAGGCGACCAGCTCTTCAGATAGCCTCAATGTGGGCCTGCCCTCTAATATTTTAGGAGTTATTTGTAAGGACAGGCTTGTCACATTCCCATTGCCTGAGCCTGCAGCTCTCTGTATGCCTGGAGACACACCAGACTAGCACTTTGACACTTACTTAAGGGTTTGACTTCTTGGCTTGATGTTGCTATGGATAACTGGTTTACCCAAACCATCATCACAGACCTGTTATATTTCTGTGGCTCAGGTATTGGGGGATGGCACCCTTGCCTTTGCCCTGCTGTGACACTTCTCACTCGTCTCACAGACCTCTGTCTGTTCTTGTTGCTCCCTCACACCCACTTATTCCCTCCCTAGTGCACTGCAAGGTCATGGAAAGGAAAAATTAAAACATTCAAGTGCATATAAGCCTGGTCAGCATACAGTATAATACAAGATTGTCCTAGTAAATAAAGTAATGACATTAATATGGTTTGCAAAACTTGCAATCAGGATTACAACATTATCATGGTATCCTAGTGATGCCTGTCATTGGGTGCCAAAAATAAAAAGCAAAACCAAACCCTGCATCATGTTTTATTTAGCCTAATCTTTCCCCCTCTAGTTCAGACTACTGTACTTAACGGGAAGAAAATAATAAGGGATTCGGAAATATATATGTGGTTAATTTAAAATGCCAAGCACCATATGTATTAATAAAATATATATAGCATTAGATAAGGCAACCTATTACAGTGTAATAAGCACATAAAAATGAATTGTTGAACAGGTGCAGTGAAAGGAAACATCAATTAGAAAGTCAATTGGAAGGTCAAGATATCAATTAAATGGTTAATGAGCTATTTCTGGAAAAATCAAAGACAACTGCATTATACAGAATTGCTCAGAATATGAGCTAGAAAATAGTTCACAAAGCCAAAGGAGTAAAAGGGCAAATGTGACGTATGAATTTAAAAAAAAAAAACAAAACCATAAATTGTAGTTATTTGTTTTTCATGTAAGCTTCAGCTTAACTGATGATACTGTATCCAGTTCATCACCAAATAAAGACAGCAAGCTTTTTCTAGCATATAACACCCAATAAGATAGATTATTAGCCTTAAAGCAATTAGTCTCTCTGTGGTGGAAATGCTAATATGACACTAAGCCACATTATCTCCTATACCTTCTCTTTTCTGGTCTACAGGCTAGCAAATATAACTATGAGAAAAATAAAGCCAACTTCTCTACTACAATGCCAGGTAAAGAAAACCTCGGAGCAGCTTTTGCTTCGCATCTGTAAAGCCTTCAGTTAATTGCTCAGACTTTTTGCATCAAAAATTTGAAAGAGTTCTCCTGTCCATTCACACAGAGGTGATCTATGGGATGCAGCCCAGTTGTGTTTAGTTAGCTCTCCAAACATATGTAGCATATCCTACCATAATATATATATCATGACTGGATGATTCATGACTCAAGAGAAACTTCTTCTGAATAGGGGAAATTTGCATTTCCGTGACTGAGTTGGATGAAGAGCACAGCTAGTACAATATCCACACTCTAACAATTATGCCTTGGAAAGAGTAAGAATGGCACTATTCTGATGCTATCCCATAATTTTTTCCCAGACCACAAGTATTTCGGTTCATGAGATTTCCAGAGTGTGATGGAAGTTAATCTCTTCTCTGAGTTCTTGTCCCATGTCTGCTCAATACATGTAAACATTCTGCTCTCACAGCATCGATGTGTACATCCAATCTGCAATCAGTGTGCATTCAACCTTGCAAAAGTCTATCACCATCTATCATGAAGATACATTCTTTTGTTTTAAACCAGTTTCCTTTCCATAATTTGTGTTTAACAAACCCTGCTTATACCAATGAAAGAAGCATTGAGCAGTCTACTCTCTTTTGACAATAATTCTGCAGACTTCTCCTATCTCTTTTAATTATTTTCTAAAATAATTAGTCCTATTACCTGCAACTGTACCTAAAATAGTAGATGCAGTCCATACTTCTGGTTATCCATGTTGCTCTTCTCAGAATCTTTTTTCTTCCACGTTTGTGCATTCTTTTTTGAATAAGCCAACCAGAACTCCTCACATAGTCTTCAAGCTGTGACAAACCATGGATTTATGCAACTGCATAAATCATATTAATTGTTGTCTTCTTTGTTCCTTTTCTAATCTTTTCTAATATGTCACTTGTTGCTTTGATGGCTGTCAAGCATTGATCTGCTGTTTCCATGCAGCATCTATCTCAATTTCTAGGCCTTTTTCCTGAGTAATAACAATGTATTGAACCTATCACTTTATACTAAAAAACTGTTATAATCACTGTTATGCCTCAGTTAATGAATGTGAAATGCACCGAATTTCACCTGCAATATTACTGTCCAGCCTTTCAAATTTGTAAGGTTCTTCTGTTGTTCTTGCCAGTCACATCTCAAATTTACATTCCATAGTTTCATACCATCAACAAACTTTCTCACCTTACTGGATTGATCTTTTTTCTGATATTTTTATGAATTATTATGTTAAAAGATACAAGAATACTTGCAGAACTACCACTGTGGCTTCGCACACTACAAGGATTTACCCTCTAAGCCAAGCCATGAATTATTTATCCATATCAGACCTTCCATTTTTCTACGTGGATGTTGAAATCCTTAAAAAGCTCTTTGGGAATCCACATATCTACCACAACTTACTAGTGTATTTCATAACACATTCAAAACACTCAAAAGGAATTTAAGGCAAGATTGCTCTTTAAACAAAGCTTGTTCTTTTTCAAGTTTATTTATCCCATGCTCACCAACTGGTTCCCTGACTAGAACCAGGTTGAGTCCTTGGCTCAGTAAAGCCGTGAGGCATACAGATACAGACATCTTTCTGAACACTGGCAACACAATTCCCATCTCACAATTCTCAAGTACCAGGGTAGTTTTACATGCTCTTTTTATCAAATAAATTATTTCAACCCTGTACTAGAATTTTTAGGTGCATAGCCTCCTATTCTAGGGTCCTACTGATGTTTGTACTATTTCCTCAATAGTATCAGTATGACAATGTCTATTTGTACCATTACAACTTCACTGTTGCTGTTGTGCAAGTCTTCAGCTGGTCTTTAGAGCTCTCTATCTAAGTCTGTATGTTCTTGGCTATGAGCCAACAGAGCAGTCTCCCCTACCCTCCTGAAGGATCTTTTTATAATTCTCAAGACCTTCTTTGATTTCACGCCTCCGTTTTTGGAAAGGGCAAGCCTGTAGGTAGTTTCTTGCCATTACTATATTAAGTCTCTTGAAATTTATCATACCAGATGTCTTATCTTTCTTTCAGCATTCTCTTCAGTTAATCTCTTCATTTTAAAAATAGCATAAAAATTGCTTATTAGAGCAATTCCACTCTGTAAGAGTTAAAGAATAAAATTAATATAAAAATGATTAATGTAATTTGACTATATATATTTGTAGTATCCACAGAATTAGTGTCTCTAGGCTCCCTTTTGTTGGAAATAAATACATACTTCAAAACTGCGATTTACCTCACCAGCTTCAGACACTTCCTCATAGGAACTATATACAAAAAATTACATAGATGTATTTATCTCCATTACAGAGAAATTGATGTAGTTCAAGAGTAGTGGTGCAGAAACAGTGCATCCAATGATGTCACAGCAAAAGCACAGACTTCGCTCCATAGGGAGTTGGCTCTCTGCTTTTACTCAAGACAATATAAAACAGTTTATTTTAATGTTGACCTCTCAGGTTCACTAGATAATTTGCTCTATTAATCTATTTTTTGATAATTTGAAGATATTTAATTATTTATTGAATCTTAATTCTGACCTTTATTTAGTCACCATAAAGTTCTGTCTAACCAGTTAAATCAATCAGAATAAATTAACTCACAGATACATTCACTTCATTTAGAAGACATCCAAACAAGGTATACACAGATAATTTTTGGTCCGTCAAATAATATACAGTGACTCAGAGAAGCACAGTATAGAAACATCCAGTAAAAAATTCACAAGACTTTTAACTCAACTTTCAAATACTTAAATGTAGCATCTTAGCAAACATTCTAGCCCAGTTCTCAGTGACAAACACAAAAAGTCATCAAGAACCAAACGGGTTCACCAAAGTAAAAAATGTACAGCTGATTTCTGATTGTTTAGTAAAAATATTACCTCTTAAAATAGTTCATTAAAAATATCAAAGGCTATGATCCAGCTATTGGATAATCCATGATCCAACTATGGATGGTTATGCATTTTAATTCCCTCAAGTTTGAGATTTTTGATTTTATTACCACTTTATCAATTATATTGAATAAAGCTTGTGCTGATATAGTCTGCAGAAACATATAATCTTTGAGTTTTATGTAGGAGTACAAACATCCACTGTGACAACTACAAATTAATAACATGCTAAAACACATCTAAGATTTGTATTTTCAAGAGATTTCATTTTACTGAGAGTTGCYATGAGTTAATCTACATAGAATTTCTTTCTTATAACCACTTTACTATGTCTAAGCAGTCCTTTATTAGTTGTACAAATAGGAAGAAGCTTGAAATCAATTTTCTGGGTCTGAGGTTGCTTTTTTGTTTTCTTTTTTTGTCCATACTGTTTATTTTACTAATTCTTTTTGCATAGGTGTTAGGCAGATTTTTTGGAGAGCTGAGAACAGATGGAGAGTTGGGTTCAGAAAAGAAATATTTCAACTGTATAAAATATTACAACTGTTTTGAAACCTGCTTTAATCACCACTCATTTGACGGACTGTAATGGAACTGGTCTTTTGGGGGCAGAATCTTTCTGGTGCCATTTACCTTCAAAGCTAGCTAGCTTCAAAGGTAAAAAATAAAAAAAAGTGTCTGAAGAGACTCATCTTTTCTGAGACCTCAGGTGAATTTTGGAAATTGTATGTGGTAATGCCACTGTCTACCATACTCCTATGTAGACAGTTCACTCAAAATTTATCTTTTACAGAACTTCACATCACTTCACAGTACTAATTGTTCCTATTCTCATTGTCAAAACAGTCATTTTGTGGACCTAGAGAAAGAAATGGAAAAAGGAGCCCAGTTGCTATTCCTAGCTCTTTCACAGTATCACTGATATTTCACACAGATATTTTTATATCTTAGATAAGAGATGATTGTATGAAACAGACGTTGTTCCATGTATGTGCCATCTTTCTCATCTGTTTGATGAGGAACCTTTTGAGTTCACATTTGATAGCTGTTAAAAAAAAATTGAGTTTCTGTGAGCTTTGAGATTTCCTAACAAAAGCCAGTAAACAAGAGCAAAATATTAGCACTCTTCCTAGTAGTAGGAAATGGCTGCTTTTCTCAAAGGAGCTGTAGAACAGATATGCATCCAAAACCAGCCAGTTTCTGGCTTACTCTGCTTTTATTTTGTCCATGCTATTTATCTGATAAGGAGAGGGTCGGGGGAAGCTTACACAGCAAGTCTGGGGTTTTTTTGTTTAGTTGCCTTTTATTTAACACTAAAAACCAGAAATCCACATTATAATTCTAAAGAAATGTCTGAAGCAAGATCACTGCACTATCACAATACGTTTATTTCTGATCCATACAGTAGAATCTGTCACTTTACTGAAAACATTTGGACATTACCATCAACAGTGATAGTGAAATGGTCTGTTTTCCTGGCAAGCCAATGAATCAAAATTCTCTAAGCTGACACTTTGCTCTCAGAATTTAAGCTTGTAGTCATTTTTTCCTTAAATATGAAGACAACCAGAAAACTCTTAACATGTGCAAATTCATGACATAATAAAAAAGCAGAAAGAGATGAAAGTTATGTACTGCTACTGGTTAACACTATTATATCACACTAAACAGAGAACTGTGGAACTTCCTCCTAGGTGTAACTTTTTGGGGAATTATGAGGAGTTGGTAAATAGGACCAAATGTTGGATTTTATCCATGCCTATAGATCAAAGAAACCTATAGATCAAAGAAAAATTGAAATCTTAGGAAGCATTTAAACAGAACATAGACAAAAAATTACTTCAGGATATCAAGATGCATTCCAAGTCTACAGCTTGATATTCCCTTACTGCAAAAGTCAGATCCCCCTGGCTCACAACAGCCTTGGTAATGGGTGGTCTATGAAGAGGTTGCTACTCATTACACAAAATGTGCATACAGTGCATACRCTGAAGTCCTATTTCAGTGCCTACATTCTGATCAGAGTTCTGAAATAATTTAATTTTAATTAAGGGCTGATTGCCCAACATTTCAAAAACAAGGTTTAAATTCTCATATGGATCCCTACATGCATGACTACTGTGCCTTTGAAGTCAAAAAACCTAGGGAGGAAACAGCCCAAGAAAACCGTAAAAATCCACAGGATCCTAGTTTGGGTTTATACAGTCAGTGTCTTCTACAGCTTATCAGTGTGTAAAATTTGGGATTCATGATTGCCATATACTTCTTTGTAAATCTCCTGTACTTTCCTATAGATATTCTAAAAAAAAGAAAGAGTATCACTTTTTCTTAGCAATGTTTTTATACATTAATAAAGCATGAAGCTGTAATGAAATTATTCTACCTAATAAACTAGTAAAGAATTTACATATAAGTGATATGTATTGCAGTTTCAGGAAAAAAAATGTGATTCATATTTAATTTTTTTATTCCAACTACGAGATTCAGTTTTTAGCAGATATTTTATTAGAAAGGATTACCTAAAATAGAGAAATAAGAACTATATTATGCTAAAGGTGTCTAATGAAAGATTTTCAGTCAACCTTTGATGGACATAAATACACTAAGGTCTTAATTAGTGAGTTAGAAATTCATTTTTGCACCACTTATGGAAACAACTTAAAATTGTAAAATATATTGTAATAGTACACAAAAAGGTTTTGAATCCAAGAAAAGAATTTTATTTGCAAAAAGTAGTAAGCAGTTCATATATGTTATTGAATTAGCTCAGTACTTTTGTAATTTTTTGAAATAATAATGGGTATTTTTGTACATAGCTATTTTCAGTAACATTACTGTAACAAATTATTTAGGATTCACTCATTTTGTCACTTGAAACAAAATTTCTTGATGGTTTTAAAAGGATTGAATCTATAGTGTCTGTTAGGTCAATTGTCATATTTTCAAGAGGTGAAGTATGGGAGAAATAAGAACTTCAATTTTGTTTCTCAGAAATGTAAAACTTCAAGAGTGAAATTTTGCTATTATTTCCCAACAGTTTTTGCACATTCTTGGTCAAATTCAGGCTGAAATGTGCCACAGAGCCTGAAAAGACTCAGTGTATATATCATGACGCCTGCTGAACGCTTGACATCTGAGAGATCACATACAGGTGCAGTTTTTTCCTGAAAAGAAATGCAAGTCTTTTAAATATGCATAATAAAAATAAGTCCCACATAGGTACACATTTAAAATACCAAAAATATAGCAATATAGCATTATTCCATAAAATATTAATCAATATATCCATACAATATATATAAACATATAATCAATATATATCAATATATTAATAATGCATCAATATATATCAAATACTAATCAGAAATCTTAGATAAATAAATATTTTGCATTAGTTCTTGATTGCTTGCTAATGTGGTCTGATTGTGATGCTCATTGTGGGCCTCTCACTAGATAGCTAACAGTGCATATCTAAGAAACAGCATGATATCGGTATATATCTGTTTTTTGGATCCACCAATGCAGAAACTTCCAAGCAGAGTACTTGCCACCTGTGGTTTACTAGTCTGTCCCAGCATAGTCATCACTTTCTATTCTTAACTTTTATTCAGCATTTACCTTCAGACAAAATTCCCCTACATCAGCAGAGTAGCTACTGAGCAGCATCGTATCATACCACCTTTTATAATTTTTTTTAATAATACCTCATACAGAGAAAGCAGTGGCACAAAAGTCTGTACACTAAGAAACATCATTAACCTCTGGCTAACCCGTGAGATTACATATCAAACGCAGGTGCTCATCACCTCTCACAAAGCGATCCAGGACTGCTACTTCTTTTACTTGAGGTGGCACCTAAAGGAAGTTATCAAACTAGTATATACAAATATTTAATATTGTATCAATAACTGTATGCTTGAATTAGTGCCTTTTTACCATTTAAATAGAATGTGTTGCTTCAACTTCCATTATTTCTCTCTATCTCATCTTTTGTTAGGCAACACTGCAGGAAAACAAAATTTCTGTAGATGAATTTGACACATAATAATTTATAACTACTGGGTGAGCAGTATATCAGACATGTTATAGCTTAAACAAATTCAAGGCACTTAAAATACCCCAAATGACATTACAATTGTAAATCAAGAGTAGAAGGTGAGGTGTTATAGCTTATTGGGATGAACAATTCTAAAATTCCCTAAACATTATGAGTCTGAAGATCTTGTAATCTTGCAGATGCAGAATGATTAGCCATTTCATTACCAGAAATTTTAAAATATTTAGGTGGCATGATCTTTTATAAGGTTGAGATTCTGGTTCTGTAGAGATATTTACTCATCCTTTAATAACCCAAAGCTGTGCATGGCTTTAAAACATCCTCAACTCACAGCTGAGTCAAGCAAATTCCTGTTCTCTAGCCAGAAGTTCAGTATTAGCCTGAATAACAGTCTTATGGATAATTCAGCAAATGTTATATCAGGAGTCTTTACATTTTAGATAATCAGCTCTCAACAGTCTGGGGAAGAATTGACACACCTGAGGGAAAAGATGCCGGCGGTGGTTTGACAGGAAACAGGATTTCTGGGATCCTGCGGTCAAGCCAACAGATTTTAATATTGGCAGCTTATCCGGCCAGTGGGACACTGGATCCACCTCTGAGAAGACAAGGTTAAAGCAGGGCTCTCGCCGTGGGAGATTCTCTTGGGTTCTGGTGGGGAAAGAGTTCAGGTCTCTCCCCCGTGCAGCTGCTGCTGCTGGGCAGGGATGGGAAGCCATGCAGCCAGGTGAAGCAGACCGGGGCTTTGCACGGAGATGGGAGGTGAAGAGGCCCCGGCATGGAAGGGTGGGAGCAGCACCAGGAGGCATCGGGCAGCCCCCCTAGGAGAGAGAGAGAGAGTACGACCTGTGCTTGTGACTGTGCTACCTTGAAACTTGATAACGTATGCCAGCAGCACGGCTGAGAAGGAGAAGAAGGGGGAGATGCAGAGAGAAGGTGTCCGGCCACTTGTGGGAGTCTCTCTGGGCGGGCAGAGCCCGAATTTTAACCCTTTTGTGGACAATGAAAATTCTGCAGAGCATTGACTTTTCCTGCAATGGAGCAGAAGATGAAGAGGGCATTGAGTAAGCGAGATGAAGGGTGTGTGCCAGAGGGAGAGAGAGAGATCTTGGAGGAATGGAGAAGATGGAGTGGCATTTTTGCTGGACTCTTTTGTGTAGCCATGGACAGAACCATATTCTTGTGACACAGAGACTGCATCCAGGGGGGCAGTGGCTCAGAGCCAAGAAAGTTTCAGTGTTGAGACCCCTCGGCCCCAGGGAGTAAAAAATATGGGGGGGACAGGTGTCCCAAAGGTGAGACTGTGCTCTTTCTGGAACTGGACAAGGCATCCTTAAAAGATGACCCTGGAAGCAGCCCTGGTTGTGTTCGGCGGTGAGAGCACTGGATATGAAGGAAGAGGTCACCATGGCACAAAGAAGGACTCCTTCTCCTCTTGATGGACTGAAGATTGGGTATTGTGAAGGGTGGTGCAGGATCAAGAGTTGGTATTTTTGGGCTGATGTATTGGATGTATTGGAAATTTGGTGGGGGGGGGAGGAGGAAAATGCTTCTGTGCAGTTTTCATTTTCCTTGTGTGTTTTTCTTTCTTCTCTTGTAGTTTAGTTATTCTCTTGTAGTGTAGTTAATAAAGTTTTCTTTATTTTTTCTAAGTAAGAGTCTGCTTTGCTTATTCCTGGTCACATCTCACAGCAGACACCAGGAGGAGGGTATCTTCATGGGGGCACTGGCATTGTGCCAGTGTCAAACCATGACAATGCCATTCAGAGGCACCTGGAAAAGCCTTAGAAGTGAGCCTACAGGAGTCTTATGAGACCAAGGGCAAGGTGCTGCACCTAGGTTGAGGCAAGCACCAGTACCAACACAGGCAGATCAGAGCAGCCCTGGGGAAAAGGACTTGGAGGTGCTGGTGGGTGACAGGCTGGATCTGACCCAGYCATGGGCGCTCACAGCCCAGAAAGCCAAACGTGTCCTGGGCTGCACTAAAAGCAGCTCTGGTGAGACCCCACCTGCAGTGCTGCACTCAGTTTTGAGGTCCCCAGCACAGAAAGGACATGGACCTGTTGAAGAGGGTACAGATAAGGGCCACAACAACAATCAGAGAGCTGGAGCACCTCTTATGAGGAATGGTTGGTAGGGTTAGGGAAGAGAAGGCACCAGTCGGACCTTATTAGGACCTTTCAATGCTTAAATAAGGTGTTTATAAGACAGGAAAAGGTAACAATTTTGGACTAAAAGAGGGTAGACCCAAACTAGATGTGAAGAAAAAAATTTTTATGATGACAGTGAAATATTGGGCCAGGTTGTCCAGAAAGGTAGCAGATGTGCCATGCTGCAAACGCTCAAGGTCAGGTTGGACAGAGCTCTGAGCAACCTGATCTAGTTGAATACATCCCTGGTCATTTCAGTGCTGTTGCATTAGCTAACCCTTAAAGGTCACTTCCAACCCAAAACACTGTAAGACTCTCTGATCCTTTACCACAACTATAACAATTAAATTATGCAATATATAAGTATTTATGTAATAAATTATTACACTAATATTAGTGAAAGGAGTCAGGGGAGAGAATAACAGGTAGCTTATTGTTATGTAATATTCAGCTTATTTTACTGACAAAACTATGACTATAATTACTAGCAGGCATTGGCATTACGTAATGGAAGCTATTTCCACCCATCCAGAGATGATGCTACCAGTTAAAGATTTTATCTAGTTAATAAAATTAATACTTGGTAACAAATATGTTTAAACAGATGATTTTGCTTCATCTCTTGCTGAAATCTGCTCCAGAAAAGATTTTTCAGGGAAATTCTGCATGGTTTGCTCATAGAGGACATCTCCTCCAAGAGTGCAGAACAAGCGCCAGGTGCTGCTATATCTTCAGCTACATACACTTTCTCACCTTTTCTTATCAGAGAAGCTGCGGTGAATAGTAAATATGGAAGTAGCAATCCTCACAAGACTGCATCTGAGGTTAAAAAAGCACTAGGTTGTTTTAATAAAAATCCATACATTATCCATGTAAAAGTCTGTGAAGCAGAGGAAGGATGACGTACTCTTCTCACATCTCCTATCTTATTTACCTACTGAAACAATTATTAATATCGACTATTGGGTTTGCATGGCCTAGGTTTGGTAGCAGGGGAACTACAGGAGTGGCATCTGAGAGAATTTGCCAGAAGCTTCCCCCGCATTCAGCAGAGCCAATCCCTGGTGGTTCTAAAGACGGACATACCACAGTCAAGGCTGAGCCAATTAGAAATGGTGGCAATGCCTCTGTGATAACAGATTTAAGAACAAAGAAAAAATTAATTATTGCAGTTTTAACTGCGGCCGTAGAACAGTAGAGGAAAAACATGTGATAGGAGCAACTCTGCAGACACCAAGGTCAGTGGAGAAGAAGGGACAGGAGGTGCTTCAGGCACCAGAGCCCACATTCCCCTTCAGCCCCTAGTGCAGCCCATGATGAGGCAGCTGTGCCCATGCAGCCCATGGATGGCTACAGGAATGGCTACAGGGATGCAGAGATCCACTCACAGCCCATGGAGGAGCCTCATCCCAGAGCAGCTGCATGCCTGAGAGGAGGCTGTGACCCTGTGGGAGGCCTGTGGAGAGAGGGCCCCTGCTCCCAGGCTGGAGCAGCCTGTTCTTTGAGGACTGCACCCCATAGAAGAGTGACCCATGCTGCAGCAGTTTGTAGAGGACTGTTGCCCATGGGATGGACTCACATTGGAGAAGTTAATGGAGATCTGTCTCCTGTGGGAGGGACACCATGGTCTCACCAGGTAAGGACTCCTCTCCCTGAGCATGAGCATTAACAACATGTGATGAACTGACCATAAGGCCCAATTCCCGTCTCCCCGTGCTGCTGGTGGGAGGAGGTAGAGCTGGGAAGAGGTTTGGGGGGAAGCCGTTTTTTAAGAGTTGACCTTACCTCTCATTATCCTGATCTGATTTTTTTTAGTAATTAATTAAATTCATATCTCCAATTTCAAGCCTGTTTACCTATGATGGTACTTTATGAGAGATCCCTCCTGATCCTTATTTCAACCTATGAACCCCTTGTTATATTTTCTCTCCCCTGTCTGGATGTGGAAGGAAGAAGTAGAGCCACTTTGGTGGGTGTCTGGCTTTCAGCCAGGGTCAACCCACTACATATGGAACAACTCCTCACAGTTGTGGTGAAACACATAATTAATACACTGGGGAAACTGATATACCTTTCTTTGTGAAAGAAGAAATTCTACACAGAAGGTTTCTAAAATTAATGTTCCTCCCTCTGAAGGAAGCTGATTTATATAGATTATTTCTGATAATAAAGATTATATCTTTGCCAGTAAATTTAAATCAGAAAAAAAAATCTATTTTGGGTGAATTGCTCCTAGCACATGTTCATGACATTCTTCTTGTCAGAACAAACACAAGCAAGACTTCCATCACATCTGGCAAAAATCATCATTCAGTATGTTTCTCGTATTTCCATTACCAGCTTTTCTTTCTCTGGGGAGAAGTTCAGCTCCTCAGTTAGCCTGTCACACCTGGGCTTGCACGGAATCTGGACAACCAGTGCAGAATATTCTGCGTAGATGAGATACTGGTTTCTAAATAGGCCTCTTCCCTGGTGCCTTAATACTCTAAATAGATATGGACTTTAATGTGCAGCATAAAAGAAAATTCAGACTTACTTAGTCTTTAGAGGCTGCTAACYAATGTCTTTCTTCTATGAACTATACAAAAGAGATTTGGGAGACTTCTTTTTTGTACATGTTTTTAAATGACAAAATGTATGGAACCAAAAAACCAATGACATGTGGGTCTCTACTTGGAGAAAAAAAGTCAGTATTTTCAAAAAATTTAATTTAAAAAAGATTGAAAAATGAAACCTTAAAAGTTAACCACAGGAGACCCCATCAAACACCAGAATGATCAAGAATATTCATTCTTTTAAGCCTACACAAGTTTAGTAATGAGCTTTCTATTTTTAGTCCTTCAAAGAAATGCAAAGTTTTAAGCTACCACTAATAACTTGCTTAGGATTGGGTTTTTTTGTTTATTTGGATTGTTGTTGTTTGGTTTTGTTTATTGTCCATTTTTTTAACATTTGCAATATTTCTGTTTAAAAACCCCCCAAAATAAATGAATTTATGTAAAATAAGATTAGACTTTGCAAAGCAAAGCAATGTATTTGCATTTGATCAGAAATCAAAGTTCCAGAAAGAAAAGTGTATCAGTTGTAATATTTAGTCTCTATCCACTAAATATATAAATACATGTTTTCCAAATATATTATGACACATACATATTATCTAAACATATCCACACACTTTTCCCAGACAATATAGCTACTACCTGGAAGGCTGGAGAAGTTAAGAAAATGTTAAGCAACTAGCTTGTGAATGATTCTTACTCTAGGCTTTCAAGGATCTTTCTAAAACAGATTAATCTCATTCATGTGTACAACTTATGAATGATTAATAATTTTAAAAAATGTAATTGTGCCTTACTTAGAAATGTGTGGTGGTTTGACAGGAAACAGGATTTCTGTGATCCTGTGGTCAAGCCAATGGATGTTCAGATTTTAATATTGGCAACTTATTCGGCCAGTGGGACACTGGATCCACCTCTGAGAACACAAGGTTAAAGCAGGGCTCTTGCCCTGGGAAGTTCTCTTGGATTTCCAGCAGGGGAAGGAGTTGGGATCTCTCCCCCGTCCAGCTGCTGCTGCTGGGCAGGGAGGGGAAGCCATGCGGCCAGGTGAGGTAGGCCGGGGCTGTGGACAGAGGTGGGAGGTGAAGAGGCCCCGGCATGGAAGGGTGGGAGCAGCACCAGGAGGCATTGGGCAGCCCCCCAGGAGAGAGAGAGAGAGAGTACAGCCTATGCTTGTGACTGTGTTACCTTGAAACTTGATAACGTGTGCCAGCAGCACGGCTGAGAAGGAGAAGAAGGGGGAGATGCAGAGAGAAAGTGTCCAGCCGCTTGTGGGAGTCTCTCTGGGTGGGCAGAGCCCGACTTTTAAACCTTTTGTGGACAATGAAAATTCTGCAGAGCATTGACTTTTCCTGCAATGGAGCAGAAGATGAAGAGGGCATTGAGAAAGCGAGATGAAGGGTGTGTGCCAGAGGGAGAGAGAGAGGTGTTGGAGGAATGGAGAAGATGGAGTGGCATTTTTGCTGGACTCTTTTGTGTAGCCATGGACAGAACCATATTCTTGTGACACAGAGACTGCATCCAGGGGGGGCAGTAGCTCAGAGCCAAGCGAGTTTCAGTGTTGAGGTGTTGAGACCCCTCGGCCCCAGGGGGTGAAAAATATGGGGGGGACAGGTGTCCCAAAGGTGAGAGACTGTGCTCTTTTTGGAACGGGACAAAGCATCCTTAAAAGATGACCCTGGAAGCAGCCCTGGTCCGCGTTCGGTGGTGAGAGCACTGAACATGAAAGGAAAAGGTCACCATGGCACAAAGAAGGACTCCTTCTCTAGATGAACTGTAGATTGAGTATTCTGAAGGGTGGTGCAGGATCGAGAGCTGGTGTTTTGGGGGAGGTATTGTATTGGAAATTTGGTGGGGGGGGGGAGGAGGAAAATGCTTCTGTGCAGTTTTCATTTTCCTTGTGTTTTTTTCCTTTTTTTTTCTCTTGTAGTGCTACACAGTCCTCTAACTTTAGATTCAGTATAAACAAATTTTTGTGTGAAACAGAAAACAGAATGTTTCTTTAATTTTGAAACAGCAAACCTGAAGAACAGAATTCATAGATTTATTTTTCTAATAAGCTTTAAATCTGTAATTGTCATGTCAGTTTGTGTTGGCTGTATCTGTCTGCCAGCAAGAGACAGTGACCACTTACAGTGATTACAAAGTACACCAAATGTAGTATATATGTCATTTCTCCACAAGAGCTTGTTGGCAGCTTTGATCGACTTCTTTTTGATTACACCACAATCACCTCATTCCACTTTAGCTACTCTCACTCTTGCTCTCTCTCCAGGGGTTCAGATGTCATTGCTGTATACCTTAGCAGATGAATCAGTTTTCCTTTTGTTAAATCCTCTTCCTGGGAAGATGAATCTACTCATTGATTTTGACCAAAGACTGGGTTTTAAAAAGGGTAGAAGAGACTTCTGACCTTTCAAATGATCAGATTAAGGTGGTTATTTTCACATTATTAAGTAATCAGGGAAGAAATACATTAAGCAAGAATTTAGTTCACAGGCTATTTTGCTGGCTTCTAAAAACTGTTGTGCACTGACAGCTAACCTAGATTCCATTTCTTCCTTTTCCTCTGAACCACAAGGGAAGCTAAAATGCATTTTCACATTGCATTTTGCCTAAAGGCTCTCAGTAAAATTTAATTTTCTTACTGCATTGATTTTTCCATTATAAGTTGTAGGAGTCTAATGATATCTCATAAGAATTTTTACTGTTGAGAAAAAAGGATGTGATTTAGCAATAGTAACTTCAAGTGATAGAGGACTTATTCCTAAAAACCGTCAATCTGTCTATTTGATAGGCAGATTTTGAAAACTCTATGCCATCTCTCTGTTCACTGGATGGCCTGAAGTTAGTTTCTTAAACCGTTTCATGAGGACAATATGTGATCCAGTTTCATCAACATTTCTGAAAACCAAAATTAAGCTATCTAATTTTGGAGTTGAAAATAGTGCTTAAAAATTAACAGGCAACAAGGAAAGAATGCAACTGAGACACCCAAAAAAACCAAAACCATTTCTGTCTTGCAGGCTACATTATACTCACTGAAGACTGACATCCTTATTATCCCGAATACTTCAAGTTTGTCATATTATTTTCGTTATGCTGGACAAAGAATATCCTACATCAAAAAAATATGACAAGAGTCCTGGTAAAAGAAAACTTGCAGGCTGACTCTTTCATTCAAAATAACTGTATCATCACTAAAGCTGCAGAAAATATGTCTAAAAACAACCGGTGTGACAGACTATGACACAAACTGAGTGCCAGAGCAAGCAAAGCAGAGGTTTACAAGTCTTTGTGTTCTACACAAGAGATTTTCTTACTTATTTCACTTTGTCATGGATTTGGTAGATAGAGATGGAAAAAATGGACAAATATACAATATATAAAATTAAAATTAAAAAAAAATTCAATTCAATTTTATACAGCATGAAGCCTGCTGACTGTTCTTAGTAAACAATAGTCTGATAGGTATCTTCCTCCTTATTTTCTGAAGATTTGCAAAAGGCTGGAAGAATGGCCAGTTTCTTGTTTTCTGTGGGTTTTCTTTCACAGTTAGTGTTCATAGAAATAGTAAAATGGGCCTTATTAGAGATGCTGGAAACAAATTAAGGAACATCTCACAACTAGTCAAGTCACCAGGGGCATATTTTCCTTTTTTGAAGCCTGGAAAATAAATTGAGCTGAAGAACACACCTCGCAGAAATCCAGGTCTGAAGTAGCTGCACCAAAATTCACACAAAACACCAACACAACTTTTCATACTCAGTCAGTTGCAGGACTTTTTTTGGTTTTGTCATCATTGTGGCTGTATGCTTACTTTACTTAGGAAAGGTGTCTTGGTTGTTGTTGGGGGGGGGGGTGGTTTGCTTGTTGAGGAGTGGGGTGGTGTTTGTGTTTTTCCTTTTTTTTTTTCATTATGGACAAAGTATTTCCATTACAGAGTCACAATTTTCTGATAAAATATACATTTTTATGCTAAATGCTTGTCCAGCACATTGGACATCTAGAACAAAAATGTTAAGTGCTCTAAACAACTAACCTGTCTAAAAAAAATTATGGAGGTTTATGAGGGTTGGTGCTTGGGATTAACCACGCTTATCTGTCATAAAAACCAAACAAATTTAAATACCAGAAAAGGAGTTTCACATAGCATATTATACTGTACAGTTATAACTACAAGATTTGAAACACAAGTAGTTGCAATAAAGTCATGCAATGAATTAAATATTGTAATTAGATAAAACTATCCTATGTTTAGAATGGGCTTAATAGGTTTTTGTGTTGTTCATTGCACCGACAAGTCCTGTTTCGACAAGAGCTAGACATGACCATGACAGTTATAGAAATGATGCACCAAGATTAGATACTTTATGGCTTAAATACTATGTAAATATGTGTGATACAATAATTTAGATGACAGGTTTTGCATGCCTCCATGGTCTGTGGATTTCTTTTTTAGTGAGCTATCTCTGCTGTGCAGTAAAATTGTGCATCAATACACCTACTCTATCAGAGAAGCTGAGGCTGACATTCCAGACTCTTATTTTTAAAACTGCCAGAGCTTTAGCCTCTCTCTAAATAATGGGCATGTCAATACATTAAAGGGGGAAATTCACCCCTTCTTGGCTGGTATCACTTCAAAGTGTAAAATCAACTCTTTATATTTTAAAATGAAACACAACACTTCAAATTTAGCCTATATAATAGTTTTCTTCTGTCTTTCCTGAGATTGAAAATCATTCTGTTGTTGATACAGAACAGACATCGTACTAACAATAGATGTCTTAAAAGAGTGGGGAGAGTCTCACTTCTCCCTCCCATTTGAATCTAGCTTCTAAGACAGAAACAAATCAGCGTGTTAGCTCCTAACACAAGGAAGAATCCCTGCCAACACAGTCTCACCACAAGCAACAGCACTAAACACCAACAGCTGCAACGAAACACTCCTACCTTCTCAACTGTCCCATTAATACCCAGAAGATTATTCCTTCTCAAATGAGAGATTATCTCACACAGTTCAGGACATCCAGACTGTCTGAAACCAAAGGCGAGACTGGGACAGTCAGAGTCATACCACTCTATACTTAGCATGTCTTATTCTCTCCAAAATTATCAATAAATATAGGCTGGAGGTCTTAAACTTTTTCCATAGTTCTGGCAGTGAGGGACATCTGATAAAGGAGTGTCTTGATATTTGAGGCTGTTTAAACATCCATCTTGCTGGATATTACGTGGCAGGTTATGACCTGCCTTAAACTTGGGAAGTGAATCACTTCTTGTCAACACAGCACAGTTAAGTACAGGCACAGCATATCTGATTAACAAAGAAGACTTCCCAAGCAAATATGCAATGTTCCTGGTGTGCACAAGGTAGTGACTACTCTTATTTCCAAAATAACAAGCAAGGGAGAAGGGGGATAAGGGGTAAAGAGAGGTGTGGGCGAAGCAGCAACTACAGAACTGAATTAAGATTAAATATCTTGAGAGATTATACTTACGTAAAATAAATATAATTAAAAAATATGAACTACTCTTAGGAGCCAAACATGGAATACAGACCTGCCTTACATAGCAAAACATGCCAGTAGCTATAAACAGAGTTAAGATTATACAATGCATTTGGTTTTCATATAATGATCTGCTGCAGCTGAGGAATCAATAGAAATCTTTTCTTGTGAATATCTAATGTGATACTACAGAATTTCAAATATTAATTCAAGACCAGTCTAATTTATAAGTTAATACATGGAGGGATATATAGGGCTGTTACATATTATTATTAGCATAGTATTACATAGTACGGTATTAATAGGATAATGATACTTTATGTAATATAGTTTTATATATAAAAATGTGTTTTTGCAAAAATCTCTCTTAAAATACAGTTAACAAAAATTAATATTACATCTTTAACTAATCTCAGATATGATGTAAGTAATCCCTCAAAATGAAGAAATAAAGATTTCATTGACTGTAGAAATCATTCAAAAATCAGAATTCTGCTATTTTCATACAGATGAGTCAAGTCCAGTTGCTTAAGATGCTCTGAAATGTGTTTCACACTACAGAAATTCTTTTATTACATATGGAAGTGCTGAATACAGAAATATCTAGTGGGGTTTTACTAGGGTCATCTCTGTGAAGACTTCTGCTGGCTTTTAATTTTTACAAATGACCTAGATTGGTAAATTTGCTGATAATATACAATTTGGACGAAAACTGCATCCTTAGCAAGTAGTAAGACAAGTTTAAATTAATCTGATTTTTTTCTGTAGCTCAGTTGAGATGCAGAAACTTAAATTTAATGTTCACAAATATAAAGCACTAAAACTGAACATGAAAATAGTAAACTTGTACATTATATGAGAAGATTTATACTAAAACAAGAACTCTGATTTATAGTAAATCACAAAAAACCACGATTATGCATATTTCATATATTCATTTAGATATACCAAAGCAAGATAAGGAAGCAATCTAAAATTCTTTAGAATTGTAGGTTGCAAATTTGTCATGTTGCACATTCGTCTGGCAAGCTCTTGGAATATTCGGTGAACTTTTCATCATGACATTAAAAATAATGAATTTTTCACACTTAATCATTAGAGATAAAAGTAAAATTAGTCTCATTTTGTAGGTGAGAATTTGAAATAAATCTGAAAAATAAACAAATTAAAATCCCTCAAGTTTTGTAAGAGGATAAGGAAGTGATTTAACACATCCATACTTATCAATCAAACAGAATAACTTCAGAAATAGTGTTTGGTAATAGAGGAAAGTATGAAAAAAACAATTTAACCACAGAAGCACGGAACAATTTTGGTTGGAAACAATTCTAAAATCCAACCCACCTGCCATGAGCAGGAACACTTTGCACTAGACCAGGTTTCTCAGAGCTGCATCCAACCTGGCCTTGAACATTTCCAGGTATAAGGCATCCACAGCTTCTCTAGCTTATCTATTGCATTGCCTCACAACCCTCATGGTGAAGAATTTCTTCCCAAGATCTAATGTAAACTCACCTTCCTTCAGTTTGAAGCCATTGCCCCTTGCACTATCATGACAGCTATCTTGTGAAAAGTCCCTCTCCAGGTTTCCTGTAGGCACTCAGGGTACTGGAAGGATGCAATAATGTCTTACTGGAGATTTCTCTTCTCCAGTGTGAACAACCTCAACTATCTCAGCCTGTTTTCATAGAAGAGGTGTCCCCGTTAAATAATATGCCTAACCTGTGAAGTCTGGAAAAAAAAATCATTTTCTTCTCTCACTTTTGACAAAGGGAGGCCAGGACAATCTTATATATAGACTAACTTCTTGTTTTTACATTTCTCATCAAAAAATAAACTTTGTATGGAGATTACATGATCTATTACTCTGTTTTTGGTATGTTCTGGCTCATTCCTTTTAGGCTAAAAAATTGAACAAATGAGATTGATATTAGATATTAATATTAGATATTAGACATTAGATATTAATCATCATCATCAAGAACCATACTTCTGTTGCCTATTAGAAACCTCCAGAATTTTAGGCATTGGGCTACACCCTCAACCTTGCATCTGGGTTTGCTTAACAATTCACATATCACTGGTTTAGACAGCTGGCTTAAACAAGCTGTCTACTGTTTTGAAAACATCTATTTTGGGATTTAAAGTAATACTGCGCCACAAAGAGGAGTCACATACAAGAGATTTGGAGTTCTGGATGTACAATGTTTTAATGTCCTTCCTATTTAGCCCTAAGTGTGTTGTCAAACAGCTTACAGAATCCTGTGGCTTTGTCAGGACCCCAGAGTGTATGAGCAAAGTGAAAAGCCACACAAATAATGCAGGTGAGAAAAATACTTACATAATAAAATATACATTTATCCCCTTTTTTTTGTAAGACAACATCAAGAAACCAATATGACTATGTCACCACATGCAGATGAGGTCAGTGGGATCCCATGTACATTTATGTGCAAAACCCTTACACACACAGAGACACACAATTTCAGGAAGGTTGCTGCATTAAATTAACTTCTCCTCTTCACATCTCATTCTTTTGAACCACTCTTCTTTGGAAGAAACTGTCAAGAGGGACTTTATTTCAACATTCCTTTTCCCATTTAATTTGTGGCATCTTAGAAGCAAGATAAATTTGAATAATTAAATATTACACTATGTGTCCTGCTAACAGAAAACCACGGAACACTTGAGACCACTGGCTCTAATCTCATAAGTCTTCCATTCAATTCTGGGTCCACTCACATTTGCATTCAAATAGTTTCATAAGAGATATTTACCCTCGACACAAGAAGTTGCTGAGTATCTTCAATGCACATAATTTTGTATTCTATAGTAGCAAGACAGTCAGAAAGCTGTTTCCTGACAGTGCAAATATGTTTGCTTGCTTTTTCTTTTTTAATTTATTTTACCTGTTTTCATTTTGCTTGCAAATATGTCTACATTCATATGAACAAAGTGAAAAAGAATTCATACATGCTCTGAAAAAAGCCATGACCATCATGTGTAACAAGTTTACATTTATTTCTTCATTTAAGAAAACCAAAACATTTTATCTGAAGATAACAAAGCATTCAGCTTTTATATATTATGGCAGGATTATCTTGAATGAAAGAAGTAACAGGAACTCTAAAATTCCAACTGTTATTCTCAGCATTTCCACCAGGAATCAATACTTCAGCGGTAGTTCAGGGTCATTAAGTCAAAAGTGATGTCAGATGTCATCTTCAACTGAAGATAAGTGCATTTAAGACAATTATATTTTGCTTCCTATTTTAGCAGTTAAACCACACTTTTGAATACGAAACACTCTTAAAACAAAAAAAAAAAACTATTAAAAACCCCCAAAACCAAAACACATGCAACTTTTTATCAGCTGTATTGTGTTACTTCTGTGTCGCCACCAAAAAATTGCTGGCAAGCCAATTTGTACTGATTTGTATCACTGCACACTGCATTATTTAATCTTTTCCTTTTCTATTTATATAGAAARCACAAGCATCTTTAAATATATGTAAACCATAAAGGAGATTTGCATACAAAAGCCTGCCGCAGTACACATTACTTAAAAGCCATGTTTGCTATTAAAAACTGTTTATTTGTAGGATAACATAACACAGGATTTTCTTTTGAGACAGAAAAATTCTTTCCAGTTTGAGAATATTTTGAAATTAACAAGTTATTATAAACACCTGTTTATGAATTATTATAAACAGTAATTATTATAAACAGCTGTTTTACCTAAGTCATTTGATAGCCATCAAGTTCAGTGACTAAAAGCAAAAATTAACAAGTGCCTTGCTTTTTTCTGATCTTGATCTATTTAATTGATCACATCACTGAATGAAAGATATCATAATTCCACAGTGCCAGGGATCCAAGGATTTGATACCTCCATACTGAAAGGTAAAGTTTATTTTGAAGAAAAACATCCACGCAACCCAGTCAAAAGAAAATAGCCATTTCCTTATTTTACCATTTGCCTTTCAAAGAGGTAAATATAGGAAGATTTTACTTCCATGTTATAAGAGAAAAGAAAATAAATGTTATATATATTCCGATTTCAGGGTCTTAGCACAGCTTGACTAAATTACTTAAATAATACTAGATTTCATGATTTATAATTCAAACCATATGTCAACCTCAACAGGAAAAAAAAATCCATTTTAATCGTGCTTTCCATGCTTTCCAGTTCTTATAATACATGTTTTTTAAAAGTGACCTTTGAAAAACAACATAGGACCTTCTGCTTAAACTAAAGTCTTAATTAACTCAAGAATTCCTGTATATAAATTAATTTAATCTGGGCTCCCAAATTATGGGCCAAACTACAAATTATTCGCAAACCTAACTAAAAATTATTCACAAGCCTTCAGTACTTCAAATAGCTGAGTGATCTTTTAAAGTTCCATAAACTCTTTTCTCTAAACAAGGCATTCTAACAGCACAAGTTAAAAATAGGCAACACCCACATAAATTAAAAAAAGATAATGGAGCAAAACAACAGCAAAAAGGAAGATAACCACCCATTTATTCAAAAAAAAGTGTAAGTAAAGACTTTGTCTTTTAAGGAACTTTTGCCCTGAAATCAATTTGGAACCAAGGTCTCAAATAATTTATAGGTTTCATAGTAACAATCCAGGACGCAAAAGTACAAAACCTTCTTTTTTAGAGTCTTACTATAAAAGTGACATGTTTGTAGCACATTTTGCCTCACTTCCACTGTGTTTACAATATGATCTGATGTGCCATGGGAATGACTAGCAGCCTATAAGGAGAATCAGCATCCTAAACTCAATTGAAAAACCAACTGAATTGCTCTCCAATGACACTGGCTCATGATCACGTTACAAGAATTCACTTATAAACAAAGAATAATATTTCCATTTAGATAAGAGGCATTAAACAACACCTGATATGTTTTAACAGAAAAAAAAAAGTCTCAATGTTATTTCTCACTCTCCCTAATCATCATTCCAGCATATTTCCAAGAATCTAATTATAATGCAGTATCACTGAAGGTTTTTCATCAGCAGGACCTGGGGCTTGCTACTGATTTCTGGTGAGTACAAAGCCCAAGGGCTCCTTAGATCATGTTGATTTTATAGACTCTATATTCGACAAGCAGCCAGTGTGTTTTATGACGTAGACCCAGGAACCGATAAAACTCTCCTATCAAGCTACCAGAAAAAAAATATAATTTTTCTTGCATTATGAGCAAGACTATTGTTAAGTCAGCTACTTATCCCTGCAATTACATTTATTAGAAGGAATTGTTAGAGAATTCTGGTGGTGATTTTCATAATTAAGATTATGCTTTTTCTATGGCCCAAAATTAAGCATGTGGGACAGTATATCCAGAGGTGGAATCATCATCCCTGGAAGTATTCAAAAAAATCCATGTTGATATGGCCCTTGAGAACATGGCCTAATGGTGGTGATACTCAGCTGATGTTTGGGCTTAATGATTTTTCAAGCTGTCTCTAGCCTAAAGATTCTAGATGTAAGACACTGTATGCCCCACAGTATTTCAGGTCAAAACAGAACTCAGTGGAATATTGTAAGTTTCTGTAAGAATGTGTATGTACAGTAAACTTTTACTTAACTTACCAAATAATCAAAAGTTGTTTCTTCTTGAGACATATAGTTAAATAACTAAGTATATGTTAGCAAGCCAGGCAACAGAGTGTGAAACAATCCAAGATGCTGCCAGAAAACAAAACAATTTGCAATTTACAATATAACTACAACCATACTGTCATCTTCAAGATGTAAAAAAAGAAAAAAGACAACTTTAATTTTAAAAACGTTTTGAATTTCTTCTGTTCTTCTTCTTCTGTTCTATTTCTTCAGTAGCTCTTTCTGTTTACAGATGTGACAACATATAAACAATTGTGAAAAGGAGGAAACCACTTACCCAAATTGTGTCAACTTTGCCTGACTACTTACATTTTCTAGGTAGCGATGAACTTACATAAAAGAAGCACATGAAAAGTACTCTTGCTTTATTAGCTATGCCAGCTGGGCCCAGCTGTCCTCTGATTAACATGGAGGCGCCATTATTCTGTGACATTCATATTTGCATGTAAACTGTACCTTCAGACCTAAGTATTGCTGGCTCTTCTTATTTTATATATTATCTGTGCTTCCACTACAATTATTTGACTTATGTAACATGCTGCTATATTTAATAGTGATCTGTGCCTTTCTAGTGCACACATACATTAATTTCCAATGTTTGAAATCTTTCCAATAATTTCATAGTGGAGGGAGGAAGAGGAGCATTCTACGTGTCAGTCTTTCCTCAGAAGCATATATCAAAATCATGATATAGCCTTCCCCAAACAAAAGAACCCTGCTGATCAGCATGAAAATATATTTAAAAAATAAAATTAGTACTTAAATTAATATAATACCAACTTACTGGAACAGCTTACATTTTGAATAGCTGCATTTTGAAATACGCATAATTGGAATAATGGGAGATTTCCTTTGTATTTTCACTAGTTCTAACACTCTAAAGATGTTTGATTTCAAATACCACTGTGAAAATAAATAGAACATACAATTATATCTCACCTTACAAGAGTTATTATAATGTTGAGTTAACATTACACTTTGATATTTTGTGGAAACTCTGTTTTGCTATAAATTTACACACAGTGTACATTACAGTAATTTCCTTTTTTATTGCAGTTTTGTGAATAAAATTTGCCTGTGGGTATGTGGATACACCAATCTTACTAATTTATGTTTTTATAATCAATCTATAGTTTAATATGAATTGCAAATTTCTAAGGGCTATAGGCCTCCTGGAACTACCTTTGAGGAGAGATGTGACAAAGACTTAATTCCTGGTCCCAGGGGGGAATGAAAAAAATTGTGCCATTCCTCTAGATTCCTGTCCACTGCCTTCCATGTGAGACCTTTATTGATGGAAGGCACAAAGTAACTCTTGTTAGAAGCAGTGTAAGTCTAGCAGTGCAATGCAATGCTCTTCTTGATTGGTTATCTTTGGTTCATAAAACTGCCCTATCTGGTACTTTCTGTAACTCCTCTCTTATTTACAGCTCAAAATACACAGTAGCTTTATGGGCAAGTAAAGTGCTATCGGGATATAGAAACAGATGTGCAGGGTAATACAAGTCAATTAAAACTTCAGTTACTGTTCCAATAATGCCTGAACATGTCGGTCACACCTGGGTTTTTGTGGGTTTAGTTTTGAATTTTTTCCCCCTGCAAAAAGGAATGGACACCTATATAAATTTTTGAACACCTTATTTTCAGATTTTACAAGTTATCATTCCTACAGGGCTATACTGGATAAAAATCAAATTATGCTTGTATGTCATCTGTTTCTTCTTCAGTATCACACATGAATATCTTTTACAAGTAACATCTTAGTTCCCTCCTAACACTGCTAAAACCCCAATTTAATAGCAAAGCAAACAAAAAAGTACGATATTGTTTACTCTGTTTTTATATTTTTCCTTGAATATTAAGCAAGAAGATAAAATCTACTTCCTCTGAAATTACCAGTGTGGTCTTGCTGTCAGCCATAAGGTATAACCATTATTATTATTAATATTAACATAATTATTATACATCTTCCTTATTATACCCCAAGTTATATCTGCCATGCAACTTTTATTTGATTCAGACATAAATGAGAACAAAATATATTATAACACTTTTGGAAACATTGAGTAAGGTTAAGTCATGAAAATCTCAAATTGACATATTTTATTTCATTTTATTTTTGGTTTGTTTCCACAAGTTATTAAAGAGCAGACAGCCAGCGAATCACCATAGACAGATGTTACAGTGCGCATAAACTGGAATTCCACACTACAAGGATGAGGGATATATATTTTCATGAAATTATATGAAGCAATAAAAAGTTTTTCTTGGATCCTTTTTTCTGCTTATAAAGCTTTTCTATTCTTTGTGATTATAAGGATAATTTCAGAAAATCTCTTCATCTACTGATTATAGAAAATGTTTCTGGTTCACAAACGAGATCTATACTATTGCCTTTATAAAGCCTTGATAGATGGAGATCTCTGCGTGTAAGAGTCATCTCTCATGCATGCTAGTTGCAATATTCTTTTACTAAGCTGAACACTTATATTTCTTTTTCAGCAATCATTTAATGAGCATAATATCTAAGCAACTTCAGCAAATGTAGATTCTCATATCCCAAACTTTCAGACCAAACCATATGCTGTCAAAAGTTAGATACAAATAGTATTATCACTGTAAGATTTATCCTATCAACTCTGCTTCTACCCCAAAATCAATAACCCTGACCTCAAAAGAAAATATTACTGCCAGTAATCTTTACTGGTTGCATAATGGTCAAAATGTCAATACAAAAACAGAAAATACACTTCACCTCAGTATAATTATATTACACTGTTCCCTAGGTCCATCTTTCTTTCCAAAATCAGGAAAAGGTGACCTACCAAAGTAGCAAATAAAAAAAAGACGGTGTGACATTACACAGTTCATCACATTAGTCTCAGAGGCACCAGCATAGTGTCAGAGCAGGAAAGCACACAAGTTGATTCTGTGGATGGACTATAATTAGCAGCATAAGATTTTGGACTCCATCAATTTGTACATCATTGACAAAAGAGGAAAAAATTATAACAAAACGAGCAAACAAAACCCAACATATAAGCTTGTTTCTGAATTTGAAGACAAGGATGCCACTTTCAACACGCGCAGATTCATACGTGCATGATAGGATTTCTAGGATGTCTCCAAAATATAATTAATCTAATTATGCTGATAGCTAAGCACAAGTGTTGATTAAGGGAGCTCTGTTAGCATCAGATATAATTAGCATAACATGAAAAAATCCTTGCCTTTGGGAAAGGCAAGGAGGAAAGGCAAAGTTCTAGATACAACATCAGAATATAGACATGCACAATTTATAATCCTGAATGCAAATGAACATGCAATTGTATACGTTCTTTGTTTTCTGAAATACTTGTATGGGACTGGCTGCATTTGTTGCAAGAGAACACTAGCCTAGCACCGAGCGACCTGAGGGCATCTAAAAGGCATAAATCACCTATGGTCAGGTGACTAAAACCCAGTGGTTAAAGACAGTCATCTGACTTGACACTGCACCAGAGAGCTGAATAACATGGCTGTTGCTGAAGAATTGTTCAATTTCTGTTATCCATTTTCTACCCTCACTTCCTTTCCTTCCTCATCATGCTTCTTTTAACAATTCCTTTTTTTTTTTTTTTAATATATAATGAAACATAAATTGCAATTTTATTTTTTTCTCACAAAGCCTAATTTAAGGAACCAAGAAATGCTTGGTTAAATAAATGTAACAATTCATGTCTTTTTAAATTTCTTCAGCATTGTCAATTGATAAAATTAACAGAACATGCACATTCATGGATTTTCTTCTCTTTCCCCATTCAGTTCTCAAGCCAGCCAAGACCTGTCAGAGCAGTGGAGGGCAAAAAAGAGACRTAATCTTATAACTGCACTTCAGTGTTACTCAAAGACACTAACACACCTAAACTCATCCCAAAATTCATAAATCTCCATTTTATTGATTCTGTAGCAGAACTCCATCAGTTACTTTATCTCTTCACCTACACTAGGAAGCATCTGATATTTACATAAGCAGGAGTATTTTCTTTCCCATTTTTATCAGTTTGGGAAAACACAAAGTAGGTTGAGGACATCACCCTTAAAAACAAATTCTTACTCCAGAAGGGCCACTATGCTTAGGATCAGTGAGGGAGAGCAGAAGTCCAAATTACGATCTACTTTAAAAATAATTAGACACTCTAGCTGTGCTACAGCCTTCTGCAAAGGAAGGGTAGAAAAAAATTGAAAGATGGGAAAGAGAGAAAAAGGCTGCTTCCATACTCAAAAGAAAAAAGATGATTCTGAGCAGAAATATATTTGGATACTTTTCAATTTATTATTTTACGTAGAATATGACAATGAAAATATCCAGGGATTGCATTTCCACACATACAGAAACCTGTAGAAAGCTAAAGCTGATGATGAAAAGCAGATGCTACAGCACAATTATTATTGTTAAGCCAAATACAAAGATCACTTTTCTCTAATAATCCTAGAATAGAAAAGAAAGAAAGAAGCAAAAACCTATTGGGGGTTTTCAAATGAAAGAGATTTTAAAACAGGACAAATCATGCATTTTGATTAGGTCAAGGGAGCACAGCCTGTATGAAAGCTGCTCAGGAAATTTTTTAATTCTAGGTTTTTTTTTCCTTAGTACAGATTGCCCAGAAAAAAAGAATAACAGCAAGAACACAACAAAATAATAGTAATTAAAAAAAAAATCAAAAAACTCAAACCACATTTCCTAACCATTTTATTCCATCAATACGCCTCCAGTAGATATCATTATTTTTTTTACTACTTTGCCTCTTTTCTCCATTAGAATGAAGAATTGAAAACAAATGGCATAGGAAGCCCATTGCACTTTGTTCTACAAATGCAGAATATATTAAATTGAAATACTTCCCTTTTGAATTATTTCCCTTTTTCTCCAAGTAACAATTATTGTGTGCTGTTTATCCAATTATCACTGAGAAACTTATTTTTGCAGAAGACTTTCACAGATATGGGTAGCATGGTTAAGAATATTTGGATACCCAGGTATAGCGACCTTCATATCTTTTGGCAGCTCTTGAAGATTTGCAGTCCATTGTACACTATCTAGCTGATGCATTTGACAAAAGAATTTCCAACCTCACTGACTGATTGTTGCTTCAATGAATTGTCAGAGGACACTGGGTGTACATGGAAGAAGAGAAGTCAAATCAACCCACTCTAGAGCCTACACACTGAAAAAACAGGCAAATAAATTTTCGCAGCTTTTCAACTATAGCTGCCCAGCAGTCTTAGGAAAAAAAAGAGAAAAACAAAAAAAAAAAACGAAGATTAGGACAAATTGTGTCAAAAAGCCATTAGTATATCTTTTATTCATAGGGAGAAAGGAAAATTTCACAGAGTATTTGTGCATAAAACTGAAGAAATGGCTAAATTATTCAAAGGGGAACACAGGTTATCACTATATTAATGCGACAGTTCTACTTTTTTCCTTATTTTTTGTTAAGTACTCCATTTGGTATGCTAATGATGCCAGACCATAACTACTGATGTCAAATTTGAAATTAATGAGCTTTGCTGGGCATATTTCTGTTTGTGAAGGAATACCAATGATTAATAAGACTTTTCATTAGGAATATTTCTATGAATGGTTTGCACAAAAATTATACTAAAGGTTATAGGCAATGAATGATTTGAAACTCACTTTTATGACTTATCTGTACCTACAATTTTCAGAAATTTATAAACAGATAAATAAGTTAGCCAAATTTTCTCTCAAGGAGAAATTCTTGGCATATTTTAAATACTTCTGCTAACAAATGTAGGATATGTCAGTAATAATGATTTAATGTTGATCAAACCTCTCCCAGTGCATTCCTACCATCATATGATTTTTTCAGGTTTCAAGATCTGATCAAAATATATTTCAAGTCTAATTTTTTTTGTTACAAACTTTAATATTCTAGTTACACAACAGTTTGGGACTTGGTTACTAATGCATAAGTATGGTGACATCACAGTCAAAATGCACAAAAATTAAGTCAAAAAACCACACACTTCCTTCAGGAAAACCTAGATAGAGAAAATTATCAGCTGTAATTTTATACTATAATGTTTTCTGATAAAGACAAAACTCTTTATGGTTTTCTATCTCTCTGAAGAAGCCTGAGAACGCCATCTGGCAAGCCTCAGTTCCAATAAGTAAGGGAAGGCAACTCATGCTAAGACACAGACAGTGCACATGCATACTCTTTGAACCCTTTCCATTGAGAACTGCTGATGCTTTGAGCTTTGCCTCACAGCATCACAGCATATTCCTTTTAATGTAAAAGAAAATCTTTCTAAACTAAGATCATGCACCACCCTGTAAGATTTTTTTCTGATTGTTAAATTGATGAGATGGATATCCTTATGTCACTTTACCCAAATGATGGGCAAGTCACACATAGTTTTACTTTATCTTTTTGTTACTGCCAGTAATTCTGTAGCTACCTAAGTAAGAGTTACATCACTGCTCTACCTTTTACTTATGTGCAAGAATTCGGAGTATGTTGTGCTTCATCAGACATTGAATACAGAGCTAGTCTTTAAGGTTAAAATGAAGTCCTTCAACATAGATTAAAAATTTGTACAATAATAACTATTCTTATTTAAATGCTGCTTAGAAAACCAAAAAATCATATACTAAAAATTAATACTCTATGTTAGATCTAAGTACAGTTAGTTACAATATGGAGAACTTTTTTATTTTTTTTTAACTAAAGACTGAAGAAAAACACATTTGACTAAAAGAACAAGCAGAGCGAGGAGAACACCAAACTACTTTAAATGCTGGTTTATGTAGTACAGGGTCTGGTGAGACTTTATGCCTTGCACCACAATGAAAGGTACATTTTAAGTGTGTAGGGGTGAGACAAAGAAAGAATGCGTCAAAGCTAGAGCAAACTTACTTTGCCTGACATACTCCCACATTGACTGTTAAACTGCTGCATGAGAGTCTAAAAATCACTTTCAGACTAGAGTAGATGCAATTGTTCTTATGCAGTTACTTCTGCTGCAGTACCCTTAAGAATTGCTGTTCCCAGAAGACAGATTGGCGTACACTTTCAACCTGCTGCCACCAGAGGACCTTTATTCAGGTTGGTCACCTTAAATCAATCATCATAGTGAAGCAATTGAGCTGTCAACTATGGGAAGCTCACCAGCTGGGAGGACCACTCTGGAAATGTGAGCTCACCTTACCCACACAGTTTCCGTGATAACTGGAAGAGCTAAATAATCCCACTTCCCATTAAGCCCATGAGTCCTCCTTTATGTTCACAGACAGCCACCCCAGCTGAAGCAGTTTCCCCTCAACCCATCTTTTCACTGCAAACAAAAAGCATATGCGTTTAACAGTTCAGTGCTGGGCAGTGTAACACATTTTGCAAATGAGCTAGGTAACCTAAAACCAAATAAAAAGCAGCATCCTGGAGAAAGAGTGATTTCTTGAATGCCATTGTGTATAGCTCTTATTTTTTAAATTCAAAAGAAAAGCAGAATGCACCATATGCACCAAAACATCACCTTACCTTTTGAGAAGCCATCCTGAAATATATGAAAAATTCAGTTTAAGCAGCTTTTCACAATGGGATGCAACACAAATATGGGACTGCCTGATGTAGAAAACATTTTTCTAAACCAAATATTTAGACAAAGCAGAGTACTGGGCCTGTAATATGTATCTGTCTGTTAATTAGCAACTATATGAGCTCATGCTGCTTACAGCTGGAACAAATCCCCCACAGCATTCTCAGGAAAATCATCGGACTATTCAGAGCCTTCTTCATATTGCAAACATACATGTCTAGAATTCTCTTTATCCAAACACATCTCCAAAATCTTAATTTTACTTTCAACATACTCTAAGTACATAATTTGGAAAGTATAATAACATTTCAAAGAACTTTAAAGGCATTTGAAGCATGACTTTATTCAGGAAAACTTTAAAACATACTAGTACTTTGATCAATTTCACAGTGTTGCTGGCAGAAATTTTATAAAATTGATTTTAGAAACCAGATTCTCCAGTTAAAATTTTATTCAACTAGATCTTCATTTTATGTATTGACAAGAAAAACCCCACTTTTTGGAAGTGGCTACAAAGTTGCCAATACAGAAATATAGAATGTACAGAATACAATTTCTTACACAATAGTCTTCACTTAATAAAGCATATTTAACAGAATAGAAATGTAAGATAAATAGGATCGTTCCTGCAACTATTGACAACAAATGAAAACAGATGAGTAATTCAGCCTTCATACTGACCATAAAAGTAGAAAATTTGCAGCAATTTTCTGTTTATTGCTAGCTTTTCTGTTGCTGTTTCATGCTGGATCTTACACAAGAAGCTACTAGAATGGATAAACTGAAAATCAAACAGCATCTAAAAGCATTAAAAATGATTAAAAAATCTCCCAATATGCATTCCTTTTGCCTGTGTGTCTGTTTCCTTCTCATAGTCATTATCAAATATATTTAATTCTCATTTGAGAATTAATTCATGCCTACTGCCTATTTCCTACTAGAATTTGTGTTTGCTACTAAGTATTTTTTACCACAATCAAATATGTCCAAAACCTTATAGTCTAACTGCAATTCTTGTCAATACTTTGTGACCCCATTTCTATCATTATGTTATCACTGTGACACAATGTCCCTTGCCAACTTTCTCAGAGTTTGCTAGGATTATAGCTGCAAAACTTCAAGGTGGAAAGTCTGCAAGAAAAAGGGGTAACATAAAATCTCTTTAAGAAACTTCTAGTACTAATGACCTTATAATGTATGTGTGGAAAACAAAACAAAATAAAACACCACATATACAGGCATTCTCCAGCTCAAGTACATTTGAATCTGAGATCTTTCTATGGCTTTTCACTTTTTTTTTCTATTTTAAAGATCACCCTGAACATCTCCTCCTCCTTAAACATTTTCCACACAATCCTTATGGCTACTAATGAAGGAAAAAACCTGCTTTCCTTGAGTACAGTTATCAAAATCCAAAACCCTAAATTGTAGAACATCCATATAAATGTCACTGTTAAATTTATATTTGCTGGTTACGAGGTCTTTAAAGTGATAGTAAATCAATAGAGCTTACTCTAATTATGTGAGATTCAGGTACCAATCTGTTTTTGTACTAAACAAGCTTTGGACTGATGAAAAGTATCAGTGACCTTTTTCTATATGCTGAATTCACTTGTTTTCCAATTAAGCCAACAATGATACCTTTGTTTCTCCAACTAGTTACAGTACTTCAATTGTGTAGAATTATTACCCCTATGTACACAAAAGTTAGCAATGCTTTGTAAGTTCTTAAAAGAGCACAGCCAAACCAAGCTGATTAAAGCATCAGCGTATTACTTGATATTTATCACATTCCCCATTTTAAAATAGTTTGTGCTATCAAGCAGTGTGTTTGTTTGTGTACTGTCAGTTTCTTCAGCAAAGCTACATTTGGCAAAGAACAAAGAAGGAAACATTGGTGTTATTTTTTCATCACACTTTATCACATGAAGTTTGGTGGGAGTTCAGTATATTAAGTGATTAATATTGACAATGTTTGTTGGCTTTGGCTTCTGAAAATTAATGCAGGTATCTAGGATTTTACAAGTAAAAAATCTTAAATATGCACATGTCAGAAGAATTAATCATTGATTCCCTGTAGACTGCTTATATATTTCATCAGACTATTATCTGATCTGAATAACAAGAACAATTGCATAATAAACCACATTACTGCTGACACATGCAGCTTTGTTATATCAGTTATGTATTTGCACAGTAATAGGTGTTCTTAAAGTCCTCTCTTGTTTGTTCTGAATCAGATTGACCCAATTTGACATTTGCCTATGCCAAAAACTCATAATTGTACCTGAATATATAATCAAGTACAATATATATCACATTTAATTGCCCTGATTTGGCACGGTCATTTCCCACAGCAGTAATTACAGCAAAAGTGGAGTATATTTTGAGTACTTTTTCATATAGACTCTAAAGGATTGCAACAACATATCCTAGATTAAAGAAAATCCCAAAGACAAATTATGAAGGCTGTGCTCCAACTAATAAAGACACTGAGTACATAGACATTTGAGTTAAACTAGACAACACAGTTCCTGTCTGGTTAGTCATATATATATTTTTTTTTTGTTTTTTTTTTAAATAGACACACTGTTAGACATTCAACATTGCTGCATGTTTAGGGCCACCTAGCAGAACTGAAAGCTTAACCTAATAAACTTCACTGCAAGCAGCCTCAAAACAGCTCATGCAAATTAGTTGGATATATTATTTTAATGTGCTGTCCACAGGGAGTACAATACAGCAATGAGCCATGTCAAATGTTACTAAGCCATTTAGAAAAAAGTGAGTAAAAACCACTTTTTTTTAAACTGAAAGGTAAATTCATAGTACTAAAACACTATCAGTAGGATTCCTTACTAAGGCAGAAAATGTGTTATCCTTTAATTAAAAGTTCATGAATTCATGGGGTATTTTTTCTGTCATAAATGGTAATTACCAAAAGACTACTTTAATGCAATATGAAAGTCACCCTGATTCACTCTCTAAGAACTTGTACCCTATGCTTTGTAATTCCTTCCTAGCTCTAAGATTATGAATACCTGAAAGCAACTCTGAATGTCATCCATCTGCTACTGCAGATTTAGTCTTTCTTGCTTGTGTCACATTAATTTCCTAAGTAAATTTTGCTAGTTTTCTTTACTGTTGTGACATAAACTACTTTCTTTACTTTAGGAAGAAATATATTTGATTTGACCCTGATAAACTTTCACTCCTAGTGACATTCATTAGTTGTGACTGATTTTAAATTACACCTGAAAGTGCAACCTGAATTTCACATTTCAAAGTTTAATAAAATGCATTTGTAAGTTCATGTTTAATGGTTTCTAACAGCACTACTTTATTCTGATTAGGTGAACAGTAAAGACATAATATATAAGATATTTGAGTTTTATTGTTTATTTACAGTAGTTTCTTAATTTGTACTGTAAAATAACCCATATTTGCCAAGAATTTGTAAAGACACAATTTTAATTTATTTTAATTCAAATCCACATTGTCCCTACAACAGATACAACACATGAAGAACTTAAATCCAAGTCCATTTGGCCGGAATAGAGAAAAAATGCTGAAATGCTATTGATTTATTTCATTACATTCAAAAACACCTGACTCAACTGTATTTCTACTGACATAACACTGAGGTTTTATTTAGATATTAGCAAACATGAGCAAACGTTTTCATTGCCATACCTGTCATTGTTATTTCTTTTCTCTACCTAGGAAACAGTTAACCCTCAACTACTAATACTAGCTGTCTCCCTTAGCAGAAAAGCAGCAAATGTCGATAACGGGTCCACTGTCCCAAGAGAAATAATGTCTGCAAAAGTTCTCTTTCCCAGATGCAGATATATTTAGTGCTGAACAACACCTAACAGCAGACACTTCATGACATACATTTATATGATCTTCATACCTTCTGTTAACTCTACAGCTCAGCCAGCAAACCTCAGTTCCACTGCTCATGACACCCTTTTAAACGAGTTTATATTTTGTTTCCCTAGTCTTTCTCACCTATCGAAAACAGTGCCATCAGTACTTTTGAATATGCCCTATAAAAACCCATAGAAAGCAAAGCTGTTGTCTAGAACTGTCATCCTCATCAGAAGAAAAAATATACATACATTTTATACATTTAGAACTTGATGAAAAATTTAAGAACTTCAGAGACATGGACTAAAAATGCTTACAATTGAATGCGGACAAAAATACACTCTTAGTATCTATAACTCAGGCACATTTTATATTAAACTGAATGTCCTGTCACCTGCCATTGCTTTGCAGGTCAGACCATTCTGCAGACCCCTCCTGAGGGAGTATCTCTTTGTTCAGATTTTGTCTGTATTCTACCACACACCTATACCTTTACTGAAGATTGACATTATACAATATTTGCCACACTCAGTTTCTTTAAGCAAGTATTCACCTTCAATTTTCTTCACTCATAAAAAACCAGCAAACCACTTAATGCACCTTTCCACTAAAAACAGTTCCAAGTTACCATGGCCAAGTTTCTCTCTGACCAGAACAGTAACCTGAAAACAGAAATGCATGCACATATATATACATATGTATATACACACATATAAAGATGTATGTGTGTGTGTGTGTGCATATATATGTGTGTGAATGCTAAGAAAAGGTCTGGACAAGCCCAAGAACATAGGGACAGTAAGCAAGCACAGAGAATTTACTTACTAATGCTGTCCACTTGGACCTCTTTGGAAACCTGAAGGAGTCTCCGCTTTCCCCTCCTGCCAGTCAGGCGCCGCGTTGTGCCCCTAGTCCACACAGGCCCAGAAGGAACTGCAAAGAGAGAGAAGCACATGCCCCATCAGGCAGTTCTGTTTTGATGGGATCCAGCTCCGCTGTCGCCAGCTCCTGGGGGGGTAACCCTGTTTTCAGAGCTGACTACGACAAGAGTCATTCTTCCAAAGATTTTTTTTTT